>CAUYRH010021347.1:0-82666 GCA_963574655.1 Perodicticus potto | reverse complement strand
AAAGAAAGAAAGAAAGAAAGAAAGAAAGAAAAAGAAATTTCAAACACCTGGAAAAACCTGACAAAACTGAAAGAATGAATAAATAGACCCACAATTATAGTTGGAAATTTCAACATTTCTCTCTCACTAATTGATAAAGCAAGTACAAAATCAGTAGAAATATAAATGATTTAAAACATTATCACCTGTCTTACCTAATTGACATTCATAGAACACTGTACCAACACCTGGAAAATATAGATTCTTTTCAAGTACAGGCAGAATATTCCCCAATAGGGCATATGCTGAACCGTAAAACAAGTCTTGAATTTTAAAGAAGTAAAATAATACAGGGTATGTTCTCTTATCAAAATGGACCTAATTTAAAAATTAGTAACAGAAAGTTACCACTAAAATCCCCAAGTATTTGGAAACTAATCCCACAATTGAACAATGTACTGAAAATCTTAGTTAATGTTGCTATATAAAAAAATAATAATAAATGCAATGTAATAGAAGAGATTAAGTAGTCAGTGTTTATAAATAATATGATTTCATACACAGATAATTTTACATAAATTAACCATTAGACTAATATAAAGATCATCAAGACTCCTGCATAAAAGGTCAAGAAACAAAATTCAAAATCATCTCTATGCATAGTTATGACCAATAATGAAGTTTACTTAAAATAGAAGATTTTATTCCAATAATAACAAAAATTATGAGGCATATTGAGATAACTGTAATAAAAGATATATGTGACTTTTCAGGTTAAAATTATACATCAATGAAGAACATGGAGCATAGTAGACTGTAATAAACAAAGAGATATGCCAAGTTTATGAATTGGATGGCCCAATATCATAAAGACGTTATTTAGAAATATTTTTAAATAGAAGAAGAAAGGGAACAGAGAAAAAAAGAACAAGAAGGAAGAAGAGAAGGAAGAAGAAAAGAAACTAATACTTTTCAAATCAATTCTCTAACATGAAATCTTAAGAAATTGGATAAGCTGATGCTAAAATTTACACGTAAGAGAAAAAAAACAAGGATAGCTAATACAACTTTGAGGAATAGCAAAGAATGGGTAATTGTTTATTATAAACAAAACTTAAAATTCTATCATAATTAAGACAATACACTAATGAAGCAGTGATACACAAATTAAAAAGGAAAAAAAAGCCCAGAAACAGAAATTTTTGTGCATACAAAAATTAATATATAGGGGAACCATAAAGTTCATGTGAATTTAAAATTTCACATGAACTTTATGGCCACCCTGTATATCTCTGGTAACATTACAAATAAATAACAAAGGACAATCTATTAAATAAGTGATACAAGGAAAACTGCTCAGATATGCAATAAACAAAACTTGGTTCCCTGCCTAAAATTACATGAAAAAATTCAAGTATAAATCCCATGTACTCAATTTTGATATGAGGACAATTAATGACATGATGGGGGAGGGGGAAGGGAAAAGCAGAGAGAGAAAGAATGAGGGAGGGGTGGGGAAAGGAACAGCATAGAGAGGGAAGGAGCGAGGTGGGTGAGGTCTTGGAGTGTGCCACACCTTTTGGAGCCAAAACACAATTGTAGGAGGGACTTTACCTAACAAATGCATCAATGTAACCTGGTTTCTTGTACCCTCAATGAATCCCCAACAATAAAAAAAAAATTCAAGCAGACATAAATCATTTCCTGATTATGAATTGTCAAAATATTATATATTTAGAAGACATGAGATGGTGTAGAATTTCTTAAGAATGATACAAACTAATACCACAAAAGTTAATAAGTATAATCATATTAATTTTTTAATGTTTATAATAAAAACCCTCAAGTAAAGTAAAAAGATACTAATAGACAAAGCTGAAACAATTTAAGCAACAAAATAAAGTAACATTGTGTTACAATTCAAGGTATGAAATAAACATTCATAAGTATTGATATAATTCAATGACTGAATAAATAAATAAATAGGGGAGAATAGAAAAATACCTCAAGCAAAAGAGTTCCAAAAGAGATGGAACATAATTAAAGTTTGAACTGCCTATAGTGAGTTCTCTCCAAAGAGTACAGTATGAGGATGGAAGGGAAGAAAAATAAGTTGCTTTCCAGTGGAAAAATCTGACAAGTGCTGCTGCAGTCAGGTGATTAATATTATATCAACAGTGATGAGTCATGTAGATAACAGGTATCCTTCATATGAGGTGATAAGAATGGTACTTTTCATCTGTAGTTTTCCTCCTCCAAACCCATAAAACTCAATCTCATCATGGGCAAAACATAATACGAACTCCAATAGAAAGGCTTCCTATAGAATATGTGACCAGTACCCTTCAAATTTGTTAAGTGTACCAAAACCAAACAAAAGTCCGAGAAACCATCACAGCTAAAAGAAGCCTACAAAGACATGACTTAATACTATTAAGTATGGACTTAATACTAATGTGTAGTATCAGTTCTGGCTCGGCACCCATAACTCAGGGGTTTGAACCTGGCCCAGGCCTGCTAAACAACAATGACAACTGCAACAAAAAATAGCCAGGCCTTGTTGCAGGTGCTTATAGTCCCAGCTACTTGGCCCTGAGGCAAGAAAATCACTTAAGCCCAAGAGTTGGAGGTTGCTGTGAGATGTGAGGCCACAGCAGTCTACTGAGGGTGGTCTAGGGAGACTCTGTCTCAAAAAAAAAAAAAATCAGTTCTTTAATTTTGACAAGTGTACCATATTAATGTAAAATATTAATAATTGGGAACTAGACATAGGTGCTCAGGAAATTTCTATAGTATTATTTTAGTCCATTTGGGTTGTTTTAAGAAAATACTGTAGATTGGATGGCTTATAGACAGCAGAAATTTATTTCTTACAGTTCTGGAGGTTGTGGCTCAGCGAGTAGGGCACTGGCCCCATATACCAAAGGCGGCGGGTTCAAACCCGACCTCGGCTGAACTGCAAAACAAACAAACAAAAATAGCCGGGCATTGTGGTAGGCACTTGTAGTCCCAGCTACTTGGGAGGCTGAGGCAAGAGAATCGCCTAAGCTCAGGAGTTGGAGGTTGCTGTGAGCTGTGTGATGCCACAGCACTCTACAGAGGGTGATAAAGTGAGACTCTGTCTCTACAAAAAAAAAAAAGAAAAGAAAAAGAAAATTCCAAGATAAAGGCATTGGATGATTTGATGTCTTGTGAGGTCCTGTTTTCTAGTTTATTGATGGCATCTTCTTATGGTGTCCTCATATGGTGGGAAAAGGACATGGCAGCTGACTGGGGCCTGTTTTATAAGGGTACTAATCCCACTCAGGAAAGCTCTGTCCTCATGATGTAATCAGCTCCCAAAGGCCCTACCTGCTTGAAGCATCACACTGGTGACTGGGCTTCAACATATGAAATATGGGAAGACACAAACATTCAGACCATAGTAACTATCCTTGAAATATTTTTGTAGATTGAAAACTGTTTTAACACAAAAGTATTTTTTCTTTTGAAGAGAAGATAGTCATAGTCTGGGAGAAAACTTTTGCAACATGTGTAACAGATAAAGATTAGCATCTAGGAATGTAAAATACTACAGCAAATCATTAAGTAAAGAGCATACAATCCAGAAGAAAAATTGGCAAAGACAATGAACCATCATTAAGGTAGCCCTAATGACCATAAATATATGAAAAGAGACTCCACCTCACAATCCATGAGGGGAATACAAATTTATATTACGAGATTAAAAAAGTGTACCATATGATTTAAAATTTTAAAATGTGGCCATGTAGAACAACAGCAATTCTCATACTCCGATTGTAGAGTGAAATTTGGTCAAACATTCAGGAAAGCTATTAGCAGCATTTAACAGAGTTGAAGACACATCATGCTTTCAATTCAGAAGACAAACTCAATTGTGGTAGAGCAGCTTTCTTCTAACTGTTGTATTCATACAACTGGGGAATACATTGACATTCTAGGCAGTAAACAGGCATAATTTTAAGAGAACCATCCTTTAGGATCATCAGCTTCCATGGTACTCTCTTTGGGAGGCTTCAGAAGATGAGGTTGCCCATTTTTTGGTCTTTCCTGCCCCTGCTTTCACAATCAACATGTTCAAAAAGAAAGAGACACCTCTGTCCACTATGAACCTCACTATGATGACACACCCTAAGTCTAACACTTTTCTGGTGGCCAAGGAGACATTTCAAGAATGCATTGCTCGTGATAGAGAGTCCCAAGATGACAAGCACCAGGCTTGCTTAAGAAAAGAAAAATAAAATTGGGAGAGTTGCGGGCACATAGGCATTTGTTGTCTCCTTACCCACCAGCAGTAATGGGATTGGAGGTGTAGTGGTGACAGGTGGAGGGTCTGGGCTGTGACCTTCTCCTTTCTTCCATGAACAATAGACTTCATGGATCCAGAGCAGTTGTGCACATAAGCTTGGGAATCTAACTGCCTGGGTCCAGCTTAGAAACCAGGTGATCTTTGCAACCTACTTCCCAACTCTGGGTGTAAATTGCCCACCTGCCAAAACAGGGTTGATAAGAATAACTACTTTCACAGAATTCAGAGAATGGAATAAATTCATATGCTTACAATATTACCGGGCATATAACAGGTACTCAAAGTCATAGTAACATATCTGTGCTATTTGAATTTTTTATACATGACATTTATTATTTTATTTATTTATTTATTTATTTACTTATTTATTTTTTGCAGTTTAGGCCAGGGCCAGGTTTGAACCCATCACCTCCGGCATATGGGGCCGGTGCCCTACTCCTTTGAGCCACAGGCGACATTTATTATTTTTATCATTTTAATCACCTTTTTTTTAATTTCAAGGAAATAAGACTTAAAAAAAAAAAAACCTTTCTGATATTCTGGCACTATTCTTATGTATACACTGTAATAACATCTGTGCATGTGATTCTGTACATATCATCTTCTAAACATTTTCACGGCTATTCCTTTTTACTTTTATTAATAAATATGTTTGACTTCAATCTAAAAATAAAGAAACACTGAAGCAACTGGGCACTGTGGTTCACACATATGATTTGAGCACTCTGGGAGTCTGAGGTGGGAGAATCCCTTGAGATCAGGAGTTTGAGACCAGCCTGAGCAAGAGCAAGACCATGTTACTACTAAGAATAGAAAAGCCAGCCAGGCACTGTGGCAGGCACTGTGTAGTCCCCAGCTACTTAGGAGGTTGAGGCAAGAGGATAGCTTGAGCCCCAAAGTTTGAGGTTACTATGACCTGTGACGCCAAAGCACTCTACCTAGGGCAACAGAGTGTGACCCTGTCTCAAAAAAAAAAAAAAAAAAAAAAGGAAAAGAAAAGAAGAAAGACAAAAATGAAAAAGAAACAGAAACATTGAAGGGGGCAGGGGAGCAGTAGCTTATTTCATCCAAGTGAAAAAAGCAAGACAATGCCCTTCATCTTTATTTATTTTTTCATCTATCCTTCTTTCTATCTAGCTTAGAAATAAAATTCAAAAGTGAGATGGTTGTCATAGAGATGAGTATGAAACTACATTTATTTGAACTGAAAAATGAAACCATATATTTCTGACAGGAAATAAGTCTGATTCTATTTGTTTTAACAATGAAGATTGTAGTAACATTTAAGTTAAATGATAAAGCATTTTTTACAAATTGAATTAGCTAAATCTGCTCCAAGGTTTTGACCAAAATACATGTAAAGCATGAATACAAAATATAACACACTGAAACATGTATTCTTTCCAATTCTTACATTTAGACTTAAAAAATGTTAAGAATGTGTAGAATGATGCAAAATTTTCGGATAAACTGTCTACTAAAAGGAAATTGAATTAATGAATTCTGGTATAGCCAGCCAATGTAATAATGCACATCATCAGTTAAAATGAATAAATAGATTTATGCATACCTTCAAGAACCTAGCAAATGTGGAGTTGAAGAAGCAAAGCAAGCTGCTGAATACATTCTTTGACCATCCTGTTGACTGGTATTTATTGAGCAGCTATTATATAGCAAGTCATTATTTGGGGATATAGTAAAAATGAAACAAAAATCTCTGCATTTATGAGGCTCACATTTCCTTGGAGAAAGAAGACAACCAATCAACAAACAAAATATCAACAAGTGCACAATATTCTAGAACTGTTTGTGAATAACAGGAAAAATGGGAAGAGGAGTGCTAGCACAGGCAGAGTGGGGTGCCAGGGAAGTTACAATCTTAAATAGGGAGGCCAAAGCCAGCCTCAATGAGAATGTGACAATAGAAGAAAGATCTGGAATGCATGAGCTAGTGAAACTTGGGGTCACCTAGGGGAAGTCAGTTTTTGGCAAAAGAAATAGAAAATGGAAAGGCCAAATATAGAGTTTAAGGATCATTAAAGAGGCTATAAGAGTTCAAGGGACAAGGGTAACCACAGAGGTAAGAACTTATAGATTGTGAATGGAATGGGAGGCAGTGGAGTGTTAGGAAATTATCTAATTCCTTTATAAAAGGATTGCTAAGCATGTAAAAAGCTGTAGAAGTAGGGGTCAGAAGAATATGGCACCATGATTTGATTATGTGTAGTGTATAATATTGGAAAAAATCCTTCACATGCCCAAGATTTGTTTATATTCTTTGATTTCCACTAGTCCAGAGAGAAAAACTTAAGGTGAAAGTGAAGAGGCAGAAGTAACATGTCAACTATATCAACTCTGAAGTTCTTAATCACACCAGGCCGACCATGTGTATTTGTGTCAGGATGCAACAGAAGACAAATTTTAAAAAGACTAGTAAATAACACAGTCCTACAAAAACTCTTTTGGAAAACAGAAAATACTTCCAGATCATTTTAGAGAAATTTGATAACAAAATCTGACAATGATATTACAAGAAAGGAAAATGCAGATAAATCTTTCTAATGTCGTACTTGAGAAAAATTCTCAAGCAAATTATTAGCAAATCAATTCCAGTAATATACAAAGAAGATCATACATCACAACTGGGGATGTGAGTGTTAATTTAATATTAAAAATCTATAAACATAACTTACTTTATTAAGAGGAAAGAAAGAACATTTTAAACATTTTAATAGATATGGAAAAGTGTTTTATAAAATTGAGCATCTATTTGTGATTAAAAAAATTAGAAATAGGTCCTCTCAATCTAATAAATGGTATCTATAATGATAAGACAACATTACTGAATACCGCTAATCTCTAATCAGTATCACAGTGAAGGTCCTAGTCAGTGAAATTAGGCAAGAAAAATTAAATAAAAGGTATGAGATTTGGAAAAGAAAAAATAAAGTTTTTATTGCTCTCAGAGAACATGATTGAACATAAAAAAGATCCAAAATCATCTACAAATTGTAAGAAATGAATTTGTTAAGTTTGCTGGAAACAAGCCAATATATAATATATAATATATAAAAGTTGTACACCTGTCCACTAGCAATAAACCATCAGAAAAATTTAAAAAATAAAATAATTTTCAAAGGCATAAAAAGTCAGAAATGTATAAATCAATCTAATATCTGATATGCCTAACCCCTACATATAACATCATAAAATACTACTGTGAAAGAGTAAAAAAGGCCT
The DNA here is from genome assembly GCA_963574655.1 of Perodicticus potto. Classification (NCBI taxonomy): domain Eukaryota; kingdom Metazoa; phylum Chordata; class Mammalia; order Primates; family Lorisidae; genus Perodicticus; species Perodicticus potto. Next base: position 75,117 of record CAUYRH010021347.1, on the reverse strand, counting down.
AAACATTAATATATTAAGGATAAAGCATATTCACCAGTTGGATGCTAAATGTTTTAGAGACAGCAGTTCTCTATTTGATCAGTATATTCATTGAAAAGACAGTTAAAATTCCAGAAGATTATTTTGTGGAAGCTGACAAAATACTTCTAAAATTTATCTGATATATAAAGGTCTAAAAGTTGCCAAGACAGCACAAAGAAAAAGAATGATGGTGGAGAACTTACACTATTACATATCGAAACAATGAAGCTTTGTCATAAAACCGGAAAAAATTCATACAAAAGGGGTAGAACAGAGTCCAAAAAGAGATTTACACTGAATTGTAACAAAAGTGAAATAAAAATGATGTTGCAGTACAGTGGGGATGGGAGTTGATCTTTTCAATAAATGGACAATTGAGTCTCCATTGGAAAAAATAAATATATCCTGACCCCTTCCTCAGACCACACGTAAAGTCAAATCCATGGTAATTATAAATACAAATAGGAAAAGTAAAAATAAATTTAAAATAAGTAAATAAATAAACCTTTAGAGAAGAAAAAGAACATCTTCATGAGTTGGGGTAAGCAAAATGTTCTTATAAAGGATACAAAAACAATGCGTAAAGCATATAACATTAGAAATGAGAACTTTGGATAACCAAAAGGAACTTCAAGTTTCCACCATTAAGGAAAATAAAAAGACAACCCACGAAACTGTGATAAGTATTTTCAGTATGTCCCTATAAAGATCTTCTGTGAACTAACAAAATAGAAGTAGACAACCAATTTTTAAAATGAAGAAAAATTTAAATAGGCAGATCCCAAAATAAAATGACAAATAAACCATGGAAATGTTCTCAATTTTGTTAGCTATCAGACAAACGCAAATTGAAACCACAATTAACAACCATACAAGGCAAATAAAAAATAAAAAAGACTGTCAATGCCAAGTATTGGTGAGAATTTGGGTCAACTAGAAGTCTGTTATACAATGCTCTATAAATGTGAATTAGTAAAACATTTAAAGAAATGTTTAGCTGTGTTAACTAAAACTGAATAGATGCAGCTAATTACCTAGTAATTTACATAGCAGTTCTATTCATTCTCTTCATAAATTGGAAACAATCCTAAAGTCTATCAATAGTGGAACTGGGTAATTAGTTATGGTATATTAATAAAATAACATACTAGATTCCAATGAGGAGAAGTGAACTACGTTCATAAGCAGTATCATGCCAAAGAAACCTACACATTGGAGTACATAGTCTTAGGATTCCATTTATATAAAGTCCAAAGTAGGCAAATCTTAAATCAGATAGTGGTTACTCTTGGGAAAAGAGGCCAAAGGAAGCTTCTAAGATCCTGATTATGGTCTCAGCTGCTTGGTTTTGTTCTGTTTTGTTTTGTTTTGAGAACAGAGTCTCACTCCATCGCCTGGGTAGAGTGCCCTGGTGTCACAGTACACAGAAACCTCAAACTTTGGGCTCAAGTGATCCTCTTGCCTCAGTTTCCCAAATAGCTAGGACTGGGACTACAAGAGCCTGCTACAATGCCTGGCTAGTTTTTCTATTTTTAGTAGAGCCAGGGTCTCGCTCTTGCTCAGGCTGGTCTCCAACTCCTGAGCTCAAGTGATCCTCCCTTCCTGGCCTCCCGAGTGCTAGGAATACAGGCATGAGCCACCGTGCCTGGCCTGGGTGCTCGTTATTTAGGTGTGCAGACTATTAAAATTCACTGACCTGTACATTAATGTTTTCTGTATTTTTCTATAGGTATGCAACACTTTTAATAATATTACCAAAAACTTCATGTTCTTGAGGAAAACAAACAAACCAAAAAAGCTTAAGAATGAATTAGATTTCATTTTTTTAACTTGAAATTTTAATAAATGAAAAATAAGCATGTTAAAGAAATTTCAAAAACAGTTAATAGCATAGACCCCAACATCAAATTCACTAGGAGGAAGGGAGTTAGAAAAGCCAGAGCAAATCCAAGTCCTGATTGTATACAGTCAGTAAGGCCCACTGCAGTGGGTTCTAAGCAACCTGTTCTATATTAAAAACCTGTGTGTGACATACCCTCTGTATTAGCCTTCTCCAGGTACCATAACAAAATACCATAGACTGAATGGCTTGAACAACAGACATCAATTTCTCCCATTTCTGGAGGCCAGTGGTCCACTGTCAAATTATCCACAAGACCGGTTTCTTCTGAGGTCTCTCTCTTCTTGGCTTTTTGATGGGCACCTTCGCCCACAGTCGTCTTGTGGTCTTTCCTTTTGTAATCATATGTCATTGGTGTCCCTGTGTGTCCAAACTTCCTTTTCTTATAAAGAAATCAAGCATTTTGAATCAGAGCCCACTATAATGGCTCGTATGAGACATAGTCTCAAAATACAGTTACATTTGAAGTACTGAGAGTTAGGGCTTCCAGATATGGATTTTTGGAGGGAAACCCAATGCAGCCCCAAACACCACATCACAGGTGGAAAATGGCCAATAATGGTACTAGAAAGAGCTATTTCAGTCTACTCTATATTAATTTGGGGATATGAGAGAAAGCATTCCCTTTTCCCTCTATAAGTGACTTTGGCACTGTCATGAGAAGTAAAAGCATCAAAGATTATCAGGGTTAGTGGTAATAGGGCCTCAGGTTTAGTGGTAATAGAGGGGTTCTGATCACAGGAGTTTTGAATGAAGAAAACACACTGTTGGGAAAAGTTCCCTGGAGAACATAAATCTTGAATGCTGTGCAGAAAATTGGGGAAAGTTGGACTGGGTCAGGACAGACGGACAACATTACTGGATGTAGTAAAAAATTGAAAGGCAAGGAGAGGAACATTAACAAACACAGTATCTTTAATACAATACTTTAATTAATTAAAAATAATGGAGCTTAATGACTGTCCTTTGATGGTGCCTTGTACAATGTTTTTAACAATACTAAATATTTGTTGAATAATGAATATCTGTTGAATAAATTAATTGAACCATAAACATGCTAGTAATTAATTTTTGTTGCCAAAAATTATCTGTAATAATTCTCAGGCTGTTTACGTTCCTTTATTGGACATAATTCAAGAAGATCATTATTTTTCTGTCCCAGTTGAAGAGCTGTAAATCAGGAGTTGACCAGCTCTTTTGCATTTAGGAGAACACTAATAAACAGTAGTAACTACTTCCAGAAAATACATTGCCTAGAATATGAAAGGTCTGAAGATAATTTTCCTAGAAGCCTATAAATTGTCCCTGGGAGCTGCATTTTCCAGCGTCCCACTTCCTTTTTCCATGCCCACATCTCTTTCCTTCTGCTTCTGTTCCTTTCCTTTGTGTATCTGACATTTATTTTCCTTCTTTTTATATCCCTTTTTGAGTGTCCTCTGGGCAATAGGTTGATTTCTTTCCTCACTGCTTTTTCCCTTTTTGTTTCTCTTCCTTACTCTTACTATCTTTCTCCAGTCTGCTTCTCCTTTATCTTTTTTCACCATTTATACAGTCATTTTAATCAGTCATTAGAAATCAAGTGAACTTACAAACTACTGTGCTACATTTGTAAAATAAAATCTGTTACTTCTTAATTTAATACTATTCCCAACACCATTTTATATGACACTAAGGGAAAGCATAAATTAGTCGTATTCCAAAGGCCAGAGGCATGGTCTCAATGTCTCAGGGTAAACTCCACTTCTTCAGGAAACTCCGCAGTCTCTCGACGGAGTTAACATCCTCTCCTTCCCTAGCAAGTACTAAGAAAGTTAATAAAATTCAGCTATCATTATTATTTTCATTGCATTTAATGCTTTCCTTTTGGTTTTTTTTTTGCTAATGTCTAAATTCTGTGGTGTCCAAGATTAGATCACTTTTGTCTACCCTGTAAGCTGTAGCCCCCATGAGTGTCTAATTCATCATTAAGTAATAAAATAATGAGTAAAATGCTTCGGTCCATCCACATTGTATTTTTTTCAACAAAGACCCCTTTTTCAATCTTCCTAATTCATCTCAAACTTTTCTGCTCATTTCATAGCTGCCTGAAAACGTGAAGAACAGAAATGGACTGAGGCAAATGTGATAATGAAGCCATTCTCATGGGCAGTGGGTTATGAGATACATTCTATAAATTTAAAAACTTTCTTGCTGTGATCTTGTCTTTAAGCTACAATGGACTAGGCGCCTATTTTTGGGTATGCGCCTATTTTTTCTTTACCTCTTGATGCTCCCCACACATCCTTCTCTAACTTTGCTTTAAACATTAAAAGTAGCCCAGACTTTCTACCTGTTCACCACGATGGGCTTATTTTACTTACACTTTAGCATTGAGTTGTGTTTCCTATTCCCATACTGCAATACTGCAATGTATTTTTTTTTTTTCATAAGAAGGTAAAACACTGATAAAGGAAGATAAATTGTTGGCTTTGTTCCAAAACAAGCTTGTTGTTCCAGGACCCCAAACTGTCTCAAACATCATTAAGAATCAGCAGGCCACCCAAGGTTGTGCATCAATTAGCAATTAGGTCACACATTGGGTGGTTGGAGGCACTCAGCCTTTGGCCTTGTTCCTCGCAGCACACACAAGCAGGGCACCAGTATCCAAACAATGCCCACCCTGTTGTATCTTGTTCCTTAATTGGAATAACTTAGAGATGCTAATGGGCACAGGCCGACTCTGTCGCTCCAATTAGGCCTCATTAGTAGCTCTGCCAGTGGTGACCACTGCAGAGTGGTATTTGCTCTTGGGAAGGCATTGTGAGGTGCTTCAGGTTCCTGCAGGGAACAAACAAGAAGGCATTTGACTCTCTTTCTGGCAGCCAAGGCCTTCCCTCAATTTTCTGCAACCACTATCAATTGGGGCTAGCAAGGTTATTATACCTCTAGTCTACCACCACTCCTGCTCCTCGGGGTGGCCAATGGAAATTCTTAGGGAGAGCCACATGTAGAGGGCTGCTTTGCCCCCTAGAATTTTACTTGAAATGCAGAGAATGTGTTCCAAGACAAGCCTATAAAACCCAAAGAAAGCACCATCCTAAACCCTGAAGTGTCCCACAAGTATTTATTTTTAGCTCACCAAAAGGCAAAAAATCGTATACTACAATTTTCAATAAAACAATTAACTTGAGAAGTGCAGAGGGAATGAAGAATGTAGTTATTTTTAATTTCTAAAGCATACGTCAAGGAAATTTCAAAGAGAAAAATGGTGAGTGTGCTGTCATTAACTCTTCACAGTGGGAAACTGGCTGTTGATCTAAGCAAATTGTGGAGTGAGGCACAGACCCGCACTAGTGGGGCACTTGATGTAGATGTTATAGTCCCTGCACACTCAGTTTAAAAGGACACACAATGCGATGCATCATTAGGGCCGCTAAACCCATCTGGGTTATAGACCATTGTTGGTGTTTACCTGTGATCCCTACAGAAAGCGCCTCATTAGGCCACCAGTAGGCCAGGTTGGCACGGCTGTATTTTCTCAGGTGGGCATGGGCAGAACTGCGAGGGTTGTGATCAGAGCCTCCTACTGCTATTCCCTTGGTTCACTCAAGGGTCATTATTTTTTGCTCTAATATTTTTATTTTCTTTTCTTAAAGATGGGAGGGAGTTGAATAAATACACCTTAATAAATAAGACTGGAGACAGAGTAATCAATAACAGGGGGCATTCAGTAATGGCAGATCTGAGTGTCATTTGCTTGCAATTAATTTTTTTTTTAAATAGTCTCTCTCTCTTTTTGTTTTTTACCATCCACATTCCAATAGCTGCCCAAATTATTGGCGTTGCAGTATGTATAGAAGGGAATAATGAAAGCTGGGCTTTCCATTGGCCATTTCCATTATGTGATTTTTTTTCCCCCTAGTTACTTGCATCCTTCTTTCTGCCCCCTTGACTTGTCTGAGCAGTTGCTGCAGAGATGGCAGGATGTCAATGCCCCCAAAATTGAACCTGTGATTTGTTTTTCTTTGATTTATGTGCTTGTAGTCAATAAACTTTATAAAGGAAAGTATCAGACTGAACAATCAATCAAAGATAAACAGATTCCTGTCCTTTAAAAGCATTTCAGCCCAGTAGGTGAGTGTCTCATTCATCTTTTGCAGGCACGCTTTCGGCCTTTCCACTGAGACACACCGACTGCTCACTACAGGCAGCTTTTCTACCAAAGGGCTGCTGCAGTTGAGCTGAGATTTATCAATTTCATGGCACCAATGATCCGGACATGGTGTCATTTTCAGGATCTAAATGGTTAAGCATGCTGTTTGCATGCCGAGACCTCAGCTTCCCATCTACCTCAGAAAGGAGAAAGATGACTGATTTTAAACATTTGAGGTGGATTCTGTATAGTTCTATAAAAATTCATATTGTGCACTTTTTTCCCCTATTCTAAAAAGCCAAATCCCTTTTCTGCAAAAAAGAATTCCCTCTTCATTTTATTAGTGGTTTCTGAATCTTCCTTCGAATAAGGCAAATGTCATCTTGCGCGTTCTGCTCTCTGCTGCACAGATGGTGTGCATATGCAGATTGGTGATTTTCTAATCAATACAGTGGCACTTGGGAATATCTGTAAGTATTGTAATAATGCATTAGTCAGGAGTGATGTTGTAACACACTGAGATCATACACATAAATCCAAGATACCATGTCTAGACACTCCAGGGAAGATGGTATGCCATGGGTTAGAGCAGGCATTAAGGGAGGGCAATATTTCAAATATGATGGGAAAATAATGCAATTTTCAGACTTTAATAAAACCATTGGGGAATTAATTTCAGTAGGGGCACATTCTCTCCCCAAACATTCGCGTCCTTATGCTTGCTTCATGGACACTTGTAATGAGATACTTTTCACCTGTTATCTCAGGCATAAACACAGAATGGGATCTGTGAATTGAGCTAGATTTTTAATGTGCTGAATATGAAAATAATCCCTTTATAGGTAGCGCTTTAGCTGCACAAAAGTGCATTATGCAAACAACACATAGGCAGAATAAACCTTGGAGATTCAGAGTCAGAAGAGCTTATAAATTAATCTCCTAAGCACACCTTGGGCATGCTTAGAGAGTACATTCAATCATAAAACTTGACCAACTGAACCTGCAAAGTTTTAATAGGGATGAGTTCAATGATGAAAAATAAAAATGATGTTAAATGTATGCTCATTCTAACACTGCCCAAAAGTTACAGGCGGGTTTTACTCTCTGCTGCCTCCAGTGTCATTTGCTCTTGAGCCCTTCATTTTAACCAACCGGACTCTATTTTTTAAATCCTGCAGACTGATAACTGTCCCAAAACCAGGCACTCACTCTGACGGAAATGCTTCGATGAAAGAGTTCAATTCAACGCAGCTGGAAATGAAACTGTATTTCCAAGCAGAAAGCAGGTACAGACTGCACGTGTTTTGTAGACCCCCATTACCACCCCCTTTCCTGGTAAGTTTCAAGCAATAACACAACAGACTCCAGGTCCAGACGTCTGCTTAGTCTGTCTTCTGGTTGTCATTTTGGTCCATTGCTGCCAAAGTGAAGTCTCCTCAAGTCTCGGGCCAGCTCTGCTCTTCCAACACTCTGGAGGTTTTTCAATTAAAATGTGAGAGAAGCAAAGGCTAGACGGAATCAACCCGATTATCTCTGTAGCCATAGGAATGCACAAGATAAATGAACTCCAACCTTTTCGTTTCTGATGACAACTTGGGCTCTGAATAGAGGTGTGATTTATTTATTTATTTATTTATTTTGGTGAGTGTGAGAAAGAATGCGGGTTTTCTTTAGCATAAAGCAAACTGCCACTTACTTCGCAAAATATCTCAAGGCAAAATGTTCCCAGCACCTGAACAATTTGGTTCCAGAAAAGCTTATGCATAGAATTTTTTTTCTTCCGTCTGCTTTCCAGAGGGAAATAGATTGCAGCACCTCATTTGTTGAAATCTTTTCTTGCAACTGTTGTGATTTATTTCCTTATCATTTTGATTTTTTAAATTTGTTTCTAAATATTTTGTTTTGCATATTTCTTTCCAATGCTTTTTAAAAGGAATAAGCACACACGAGAATGAATCCCATCTGCTTTGTACCCTCACACTGGGGCTGCTCCCTCTTGGTGGAAGACTGTTTGATCTACATTACCGACATGGAACACACTTTTCATGAGAAAAAGTAGGAACCTCAGAAAGAGAGAGATCAATCCCTACTTTTGCATATTTCTCAATTCTTAGATTTCCGACACACACCTAGGAATCAACTTAACAAATGTTACTTGGTTCACAGAGTGACCATGGATGGCCTCAAAAGTACCTTGGTGAATAGTGTCTACTTCAAATACAGAAAATAATTGCCTTTCCTTTCAAATTGAGAAAATACGCAAGATTCATTCCTTTATTTCTTCTGGAGCTCTTATTCTACTCTAGTATTTTCTTTTAACTTCAACAATCTTTTTGCCAAGTGCAGAATATATGAGTCATTGTATCCTTTTTTCTTCATTAGTCTTTCTACAGTTTGCATTGTTGCTGGAATTTATCCCAATTGAATTCTTAGTCATATAATAATAATCAAAACTAAAGCTACCATGTTCCTCTCATGTTTTTCCCCCTGTCCTATTTTGGGGGCCATTTCAATCCCCTAATTAGAAATTTAAATATTTTATGATGGCTATTACCAAATTATGTAAGTGTTTAAGAATATGTCTCAGTAAATAGTATGAAATCCTTTCATTTCACTCACTTTGTATAATCCACTGCTCCCAAATCTTAATACTCAATGTCTGTTACTCCTGGCTCCAGGAAAATTTGAGATGGTGGTAAGACGACTGAGATAATGTGTTTTCACTTTTGTTTAGCAATTTATGATTTATACAATTTGAGAAGGTGAGAAATCATGGTTTTGCTTGGGGATGAGGGAAAGAAAAAGGATTGGATATCAAACAGAATTTATGCATGACCCCTCTGATGGGGCAATGCTCTGGGCATCAGCCTGGAAATGAAAGGTCTTTGCGGAGGCCGAAAATCAAATTGTCAGAAGGAAGAGATCTTGACAAGGAGATGCTCTCAGCGTCGGGGTCAGTGAGGGAATTGCAACTATTTCAAGCAAAAAACAAAATTATGGAGTTCAAGGCCAAACACAAGTAAACTTACTTGCAGAAGACAAAATTTATTTCTACATTTACAACTGGATCTATCACCATGAGTATTTGATCCCAAAACCCACCAAAGATGCTGGCTTAACTTTAAAGGATGACACTTAACTATCTTGCCCGGCACAGGAAATTAGTGTGATAAGGGCACACAGAAAAGGTCTCATAAAACATCCGTGTCACCAAAAAGAAGACACGAAAGTCCCGGATTCTTTTGGCTTCAGACTTTGTGACTTCCTGCAGAAGGTAAAATTTTATTAGTCAGGTATGATGCATTATTAATGATATTACCAGATTTTTACCAGAGGACAAATATTAATCCACAGGTCTTAAGAGGCCAAAGACAGTACTTCAGAAGAACGAAGAATGCCCCATGTATTCGGGGACAGGAAGAGCCAGCAGAGGTGGGAAGGGAATTATAACAAGAGTAAGCCAGTGAAACAGAAGACTCACTTCTTTGCTTCCCAATTATGCCTTGAGCGGTCTAACTTTTGCCATTGTATTCCTTGAAGTTGAAACTACAAAACAAGTGTTAACCGGAAGAAAAGAGTCCAACCACTTATTGTCCAGCCAATATGCAGAGACAGGTGTAGGTTCAAGCAACCTTCATTTTAGAAAGCCAGCGATTCTGGAGAAGAGCGAGAGCAGCCTCTCAACTTTGTTCTGCCTCCGTTAAATTTCTAATAACTTTTATAATAGTAATACCATGACACAAAACTAGAAAATGTTAACTTTATCTGACAGAAAACAACATCAAAATAGTCTTCACTCTAACGATGCAAAATGTTTAAACAACATAAAGGTAATTTTCACTTTAATGAAACATCTGAGAGAATCATTAAAGAAAGCATCGTGTCATCAAAGTCCCCTTTATTCTACCGATATCACAACACCTGTTGTGTATGTGTGATGACTTCCCCGAAGTCTCCCGAGACAAACATCCTCATCACCATGGTGAAACCTTAAGTGGATGATCGTGAGCGGACTAGGTCAGCTGTCCTGCTTCGGCTCAGCTGCTCGGGCTCCATCTTGCCGGCCACTTTTCTGGCTTCACAAGTACCACTGAAGTAAACCTTTCTTTGTACGTAGGCTGCCTCTTGCAAAACCGAATTAAGCCCTAAGAACAGGCTTCCCAGTGTGGGACGATATGCCTAGAGAGTGTTGAGCACTAAGTGACAATCAGATTTCTTATCTTGTGGTGTTTAACAAGAATATTGGGCTCCCCCTATCGCCTCCTTCTCCTTCGCGTCCCATTTCTACAGATCAGTTTATCATCCGATGGCAGATTATTGATTAAACTAGTCTTCAACTCAAGAACATCCACATTGAGTTCTTTACAGACAGAATCTGCTATCTCGAAGTCTATGGGTCTCTTTCTCTCCCCTCTCCTCCCAACTATTTTAAATACCTGAGAATATGAAATGCTTACGACAGTGCTGAAATTAGTTTGAGTAATTCACAAAATAACATTTCTCTATGCTGCTTTTATGTTGTTATGTGACTCCCTTTTCTCACTAATTGTGTGTGATAAATAAAAGAACAATATTCTCCTTTATTTCTTTTCTAATATTATTGAGAGAGGTAATGATTAGATGATATTCTATATCAAGAATGCTATGCAAAGATAAAATGCTGTTTCAAAGTATCTGCTCTAAATTTAATGGTCTAAACAGCCCAGTGAAGTGATTGTGCATCAGATTCGTAAATCAAAACAGACCCCCTGCAAGTTCTGCCCCATGTCAGCGAAGTCTCATAGACTTTCTAGAATCCAGTGCCTCCCTTGTAAGATAAAGGGGTTGAACTTACAGCAACAGCAAAATAGTTCCATCTTGCAAGCTAACTCTGGCCCACTGCTATCTGAACTGCTGTGTTAAAAAGATTTGCAAGTCTCAGTTCTGTCTCTACAGAGAAAAAAGCCATTGGTTAGCAACATCTGCCAGAGGAACAGCAGTATTAAGTAGTAGGACCTGTACCAGACTCTGCCACCCTAGAACAAGATGATTTTAAAATTCTCCTCCTTGGTTGGGAATCTTAATTCTCAGCTATAAAAAAAAAATTGTGTGAGTTATAAACATACACACGTGCACACATATAGAAATGGGAAATTATTTATCACTTCCTATTTCAAAAAAGCTAAGAATTATCAAAATGTTTTATACATTTAAAGTAAGTTTTGTTAGTAAAGGGGTCAGGTAAGCTTTCTTGTGATCTATAGCACCTAGTTCATTTTTTTCATATCTACAAGTTCTGCCCCATCATTCCAAACATTTGATCAATCCCCAGTGCTTAAAATCAAAAGCTATATGCCAATGGCACTGTGGAAAAGTCATTCCCCTTGCAAAAAGATACTTGTGAGATTTTCAGATGAACCTTCTTGAGGGGGAAAAAAAACCTCATGATGTCACACCATTTTTCTTTTTTTTCCATAAATCAAATCTGGCAAAAGGTTGCCAGAAAAAAAAACACAGAATACACAATTAAATTGGAATCAGACAAACACCAAACATATTTTGACATTGGTACATCCCAAATATACACAAGGGACATGCTTACACTAAAAATATATATATATATATTGTTTACCTAAAATTCAATTTTAAATGGGTGTTTTATATTATTATTTGCTCAACTTGGCACCCCCAGTACGGCGATATGCTAGATAATAGCGTCAACATTGGTCCGTGTTCCAGATTAACGACAGGTGGACAGGACCTGAGGGACGTGCAGTGAATCTGTAATGTGATCAATCTGTATGGTCCTAAGCCACTTAGTGTTGAGAGTCATTTGTTTCTGATGCAAAATCTGGAAAAAACTTACTGATAAAACTGCCACACACCTGGCACTAAGACACCAACGAAGGCCTTCAGTAGAAGTGAGGAGACGTTCCTCATTGGTTCCACTTTGAACCCCTTCTGCGCCCAGCCTGCCAGTCAGTCTCTGCTCCTCTGCCTGGTCCAGTACCCAACTTTTCCCTGTTAGGTGCTTTTATTTTTTTAATCAGAGTCCTCCTTTGGTAATGAACAGCTCTCCATCTTCCTGTCTGCAACTAAAGTAAATCTCATCTCTGTGGCCCAGAGGTTTTCCCTGACCAGATTTCATAAATTATGTTTCTAAAACTTTACTTATGTCACTGAAGGAATTGGGTACAAATTCTGCTCTGCCCTGGAAAGCACAGTGACCTCTATGGACAATATAAAATGTATCCTGGTTCTCTTTTTCCAAAAATGTTTACTGAATCCCTCCAGCCAGAGAGGCTTTACTGTGATGAACAAAGCAGATAGGACAATGGGCTTCATGGAGTTTACAGTCTAGAAGGGGTAGAGATGCAGAGACCTCACTTGATTCAAGAAAAGAATAAATATATGAAGTAGGGTTTGGCTGTTTGTACCTTCTCTTTAACCATTATCCCTTCCGATTTATTCACAAGCTCTTTTCCTTTAAGATTTATATTCTTCTTTCATTGTCAAATGTCCCTCTATCTGGAGCAGCTGGTGGTTAAAACTTTTTCATCTCCTGCCAATGAGAGCTTTTTAATTTAACTTTCTAATGCTCCTTTAAACAAAATTTATAATTGGTTCCCTTCAGGAATATGCCATATTTTACTCTTGGATGTGTTAATTTAAATAAAATACACTCTACCCAATGCCTACTCTCAGTGGATTCAGGTCAGAGACACAGTGTAGTCAATAGAAGTGCAAGGGACTATTTCTGAACTCAAAGAGCTCAGGTACAAGCTCCCAGTAGGAATAAAACCAAGAACTCTGAAATAGTTAACTAACTATATGTGGTAAAGGTAGTAAATGTTAAAAGAGTAGTTAGAATAACTACAACTACAAGATTTCAGAAAATGGAGAACCCTCTGTGGGTTCAAGAATGCAGAAGGTAGAAACTAAACATGGCTTTGAAGGATGGGAAAGCAATTCACAGGACATAGGGAAAGAGGCATGGCTCTCAGGCAGGCAACAGAGCATTATTTGTGATAATTATCGTGAGAAACTGAACTTAAGTGAGAAAAAGCATGGAGAAGTTGTGTAGAAGTGATGCCAAGCATGGTTGTCAGTGTCTCAGTGACCACTGGTGGGAGGCCTTGAGCACCAAGCTCAAGAGTTTTCACCCTGTGATAATGGGATACAAGGTCAAGTTTAGGACCAGATAATGAAATGGTAAACGCTGATATACTCCTTCTTAGTAATTCTGATACTTGTGACCTTTTTTTTTTTATAAGATAGAACAAAACCTTATAGAAGCCTAGTTTTAAGCATCTGTGTATATATGCATATCTGTATCCGTTTAACCACTTACGATCCTTAAACAGGTTTTCTACTCAAAACTAGATTCTCTTCTAATGGACTTGCAGAAGGCAGAACATAGTCACAATGCATAGTTTAATTACACGAGGCAGAAACCAGCTTGAAAAAGGTATATAAATAGAAATTATTGGTAGAATAATATCCCAAGGAATCTGAGGAAATTCTAAGCTATGGAAATGTCAATAATATAGTTGGGTTGAGGTATTACAAGCACTTTAGTCAAGTACCTTTTCATTGGTCTGTTCCATTTTTCTTTCTCCTTATAGAAACCAGTTGATTCCCATCCTGTGGCATGAAATTGACCTGAGGACTTCTCAGATTTAACCTCTTTAGTTACAGAAGACAGTGTCAAAATTCTCACTCTAAAATTCAAAATCTTGGGGAATTGGTTCAAAGGCCCAGTTTGAGTCAGGTTTTAAACCCTTAGCAATAAATTTACCCAAGGATAGAGTTGTACTGTAGAAAATCATTGTACCCATGATAAAGAAAGTGAATAGCAACAGGAAATGTCCCTAAAAAAACTGAGGATGCGTCACAAAAAAAAAAAAAATGTGTTTTACACGCAGAAGTAGCAATCTTAACCATCTTTTTAATAAAGGGAATGTATAACTTTAACTGAAAAGACACATGGCATAGGAGTGCTGAATCACCAAAGAATGAATAAACCACACAGAGGCTGTTCTGACAGGCTATCAGAGTCTCACAATTTCCCATCTTTCTGTCCTATAATCCTGCATATAAAGGTATGGGTTCCATCTCTAATAGGACAACAGAAAATGTAAACCAAAAAATAGGACATTGTTAACTTATGTATTAATAGCTCTGAATTAACATTGCTCCAGGCCAATAGTTTTTGCATTGATGAAAATTTGCTCTCACAATGGCCTTAGCTGTGCGTTCATTGGTCACTCGGAGCACGTGATACATTTCTTCCTTTAATTGACATCAAGCACACAGCAGATGCGAACATCAGCTGCAACCACGTGTTGGCTGCTGCCTTTGGAAAATTGGGAAAGAAAAAAGTGTTGAGATTATCACAAATAAGGGGATTATAAAGGCTAATACATGTGTATAGTTATTTCTTTCCCGACTATCACTAGGATTCATCTCTGAACTGGAAATCAGAGGGATAAATCATCTCAGAAACTTGAAATGGCAAATGTCAAGTTTCTGTATTTACCTATTTGCGTGTATGTGTGCTCTTGCATTAAACCTTTTAGTTTACTGTAATATGCATTTCAATAGAAATATCAATTCATAGAAGCAGGGACCCTTACATAAATCTTATTCAGCTATACCCTCCTTTCCCAATAGTCCTCGCTATTGCTGCAATCCATTCACTGTGCCTAGAATATTACCTTGATCCAGGAATTGTTCAATGAATATTTACATATTTGTAGACTCATGATGTAAATATTTTAGAGAGAACTCTCAGTTGGTGAATGTAAAGTGAATTGGAGGAAAGACTACAGCAAAATGAATTAGGCCTTGCTTATCAACTTGTGCTGGTGTACACACCAACAGGGAGCTCTCCGTGTGATGGAAATGGACACGTGTATGAAAGGAAAGCATTATTTGTCCACAAGATTATGAAGAAAATGAATTATCAAAATTAGAAATCATTGACATTGTGTGTTCAGAAAAAGATTAATAGAAGACATGTGAGTTTTTTAACTAGGATACTCATAGAGTTGGAGAAAACTAGACAGAGATTTGAGACAAAGATAAGTTTTAGGAAATTAACAAACATTTAAGAGAAAATATCTAATGCTAGTCTATTATTACAACACATCTTCCAAAAGAAAGCAATAGAATGCTTTAAAATAGATTTCAAGTTGAACATGCCATATATATAAGCTCAAATCTGGACAAATTATCATCTCAGGTGATAAAGCCATTAGTTCTTAGGCTTAAAAATTTGAAGCAACACAACTACAAGTCGAACTCTACTTAACAAATGCAAATATTGTACCTTAGTTGTTTTACCTTCACATTACCATGAAATAAAAAAAATTTGAGGCAAATTCTATTTATACTCTTGGAATGCTTTAACTTTACATATATGAATGGGGCTAAAAAACATTCAAGGTGTAAATTTTGACCTACCCTAGTGAAGAGGCCTATAATTTGATACACAGGAAAGAATCTGGATTTGGAGTTCACAGATTTGGAATTTTTATCTCATCTCTGCCACTAACTAGCTATGTAATGTTGGGCAAGTCACATACCCTGGCTAGATAAGGGTCCATCTGCAAAAAGACTATGTTGTGTTCTCCAAGTTTTCCTTGAGCTCTAAAATTCTCAGACTTTACTTTCTATAGGGACTTGTGGATTTGACTGTTAAGGGCTGCTAGTCCATGTTTTCACTTACCACATGTTGAATGAGTCTGCTGTTTTACCCCTAGAGGTTTTATGAAACTAAGACTCAATTCATAAACAGAATAAACAAATTAGAAGGAATGATATAGTAACTTTTTTGCCTCAAATTATTAATTAACAGTGGTCATTAACTTGGCCAGCCTGTCATGATTACAGTAAATAGATACTTTTGCTATATTTCTTGATGTTTTACTTTCACATATTACAATAGTTTAACTTGGTGTGACAGTTTTGTCCCCTGTGTTTCCTATGACTATATACAATCTCAAATAGGGCA
The DNA here is from genome assembly GCA_963574655.1 of Perodicticus potto. Classification (NCBI taxonomy): domain Eukaryota; kingdom Metazoa; phylum Chordata; class Mammalia; order Primates; family Lorisidae; genus Perodicticus; species Perodicticus potto. The sequence goes on along the minus strand of CAUYRH010021347.1, from coordinate 59,070 downwards.
ATGTCTGGAGATGTTTCTGACTGTCACAACTGGGTGGGGGGTGAGGGGAGTTCTACTGGTATTTTGTAGAGATCAGTGATGGTGCTAATCTTCCTACAGTGAACAGGACAGTCTCCACCCCCCCTCTGGCAGAGAATTATCTACCCAAGTTATCAAGAGCCTTGAGCTTAAACTCCTTCCTTCCTTCCTTCTTTCCAACAGAGTCTGATTCTGTTGCCCTGGGTAGAGTGCCATGGCATCACAGCTCACAGCAACTTGAGCTCAAGAAATCCTCCTGATTCAGGCTCCCCAGTAGCTGTGACTACAGGTACCCTCCACAACATCCACTAATTTTTCAATTTTTAGTAGAGATGGGGTCTTGCTCCTGCTTAGGTTGGGCTTAAACTGAGCTCAGGCAATCCATCCTCTTCAGCCTCCCGGAGTGCTAGGATTATAGGCATGAGCCACCACGCCTGTTCTCTCTCTCTTCTTTTAATCTGTCCCAAGTTTGTAACAACATCCTTACATACCTCACCCCACTTCATAGCTGTCCTGTTCATACTGTTCACTTGTGCAAATGTACATGGCAGGGCACAAGACTCTACTTTTCCTGATTTCTGGTGCTCAGGAGAAAAGGAACTGGAAACTGAACTTGCAAGGTGATCTTAGAGATGGGTCTAAACTCACCCAAGTGATTAAGTCTCAAAAAGGAGTTTGGAGCCAGGAAAACAACAGCCTTCATTTTTTCCTCTTTACTGCATGTTTCGCTTTGGAGCAGGTTACACTGGCAAGTAGAAATCAAGACCCGTAAAGGAAGCAAATGAACTCAAGATACACAATGTAAAATTAGTGGCACAGTTTTAAAAAATTAATTCTCTTAGACAAAACGCGTAAGACTTGACATCTTTTAGAAAACTCTTAAATTATTATGAAGGCTCATACGTATTTGGAATTAACACACGCTCATGTACTAAAGTGTTCTTTTTCCATACAACATTCCATTTTTTAGTTTCTTCAAATTCGTTCATATCTGGGGAATAGAAGTCTGCGTAGCAAACTTGGGCTGGTGATAAAGGCATCTGCGGCACCCGGCTCCATTTGTCTTTTCCTTTCTTCTCTTTTTGTTATTATTTATTGGCATTACGCCTGCAGCAAGACACAAGGTTTAAATGTGGATTTTATGATGTGCGTGAGTCAATCTAGAGAAGGCAAAGTATTTTAAGAGCTGCACAAAAGATAAGTATTCCTGAATTTTAATTTTAAGCATTTGAACATAGGTATGCAGTGAAGGTTTATTTATTGAATTTGAAAAATTAATTCCTTACAGCCGTGAGTGCATTTTGCCTTGTCTGCCCCTGGGTTTATATATATTGGTGGGTGTTTTTTTTCTTTTTAATATTTCAACAGGTGAAGTTGGCAAAGAAGGCTGATGATGCCGCTTTACACCTAGAGGTCTTATAGAACCAGAAATGCATTTGTAAGCTGAACAAACAACTTTGGGGGAAGGTTTAATAATTGCCTTTGGTACGACCTGTCTCACATTCATTAAAAACTCCAGGCAGGGCTGCCTCCTTGATCTTCATTTCTTTTCAGTTGCCAAGCATCCAAACAAACAAACCAAACTCCCTTTTCAAAAGTTGCCTAGTTGTCTAACCTAGAATGTCATTTGACTAGGGTGGGAGTTACACGCTTCAAATATCTCAACATTTAGATGTTTAGAAGTTGGCAGACATTTGCGTTATTGCCAGAATGTGTAACTCGTCTGCTTTTCCTGTTCTGAAAAGCATTTGTTTGAAATCCTATAGAATTTTAACCTTATACCACATTGAAGTTTCACTGTTAGAAAAATTTCTTGCGTTCTTTGGTGAAAGAAAAATCTCTTGTTGCCCAATTATCTTTGATGTGGAAAATGACTAGAGAGTAATTCGTATAAAATATCATCATTTTATTGTTTAGGTCATGGTGAGGGAATACTAAACCTCTGTCTGGTTTGTAATTACAGATATTAGAAACCATCTATCCTGTTTTCCTCCTTTAGTTTTATAACTAGATCTGAACTTAGGCTTATAAAAGTAACATTATGTAGGAAGCCCACAGACATGCATCTGTGGACAGATCTGTATAGAAAGTGGACAGCTGGTATCCGCTTTTCCCTGTCAAGAGAATGCCCATATGAATTGTTGGTAGGCGTCTAAATGTGGAGGTAGGTAATAAGCAGGTATTGACTTCTGTTGAGATCAATATCAAGATTTGTTGACCCAAAGAGGTTAAAATTGACTGAAGAGTGGGACAATAAATCTTGTTATTGACTAGAAAGCAGAAGTCAATATATGTATTATTATAAACATTTTTCTTTTGGCATAGATGATAGGGGTGGGGTCATTTTTAAGACCTTAAATGCAGAGAGCCACATGTTGTTTATGTCATAGTGGTGGCCAATACAGGCTCTTCTTGGCTTATGCGAAATGTGATTCACATGATGTCATTGTCATCCCTGGTTTGTCATTTGTGATGTCGCCCATCCTTCTTCCTCTACTTTTGGCCCTCTTATCCCCTGATTAATTCAACGTGGAAATGTGGAATGCACAAACTTGTATGATGAAATCATGTTCCAAAGGAAAAAAAGAGGCAGAATGTTTTTTCCTCTAGAATGTGGTTCACAAGCACAGTCACACACATGCTCTGTGCATCTTTTCAACATTCTTATGTTCTCAGGAGATGGGAAGAATTTGTTCTAGGCTACCCATTGCTAAGATGACCCTCCCCTTCAGGTGACTTATTTTGCTTACTAGATAATTCAAAAAGCATGTCATTTAAAAAATTAAGACATTTAAAAATCATATTTTTAGAAGGAGGTTTGTTTTTTTCTTTGAAACCATTAACTGTATGCAAGCTGGGTAATACTAGGCCATTTCTGGGGTTTTCTATTTACCACCAACCACCTACTTACACAAAGCCAAATAGAGATTTTATTTTCTCATAGTTGAAGGAAGTACAAATGGAAAACAATTTTTCCATTGTTCTAAATAGCTCTCATGTTGATAAAAAAAATCAAACTCTGTACATCCAAGCTGAACAGAACGTGTTGGTTACACTGAGTCTCTGCCCTGCAGTTCTGCCAGAACTGAGGTCTGCACACGGGTGTCCTAGATGCAAGAGATAGTGGAGGAATATTTAACCCGGACATTAATGTTTTAGATGAATAGCCCAAAATTCTCTCATACAGTACGAACCCACCCTCCTATCTCTGTTCCCAGCTTCATGGTAATAAGGAAGAAAAACCACAGAAGTTTCTGTTCTAACCACTTCCCCCCCAAACGGTATTTTACAGGGAATATTCAAGTCCATAAATGCTCAGGAATATGTAAGTTAGGGAGGAAACATGAGCGACGCTGTGAACGCCTCACACTACGGGGTATCTCCAATTCTTTAATACACCCCATCGTGCCTCACGGCTGGAGAATGCACTACACAACCCATTTCCTCCTTTAACTGTGAATTCCCTCACTTTTATGGCTTTAGATTTTAATGGTTGAATTACATTTACATCTACTTGTGTCTTTGCCATCAGCAGCCAAGTTCCAGCCTAAAGCTTTTGCTCGCTTTGAGAACAAGTTTCTCATAAACAGCCTCCTTTAGTGTAGCTATATAAATTCGCACAATTCTTAACACTAAGAAGCTCTGAGTACACCTTTACACTACATGGAAGGTTTTTCTGACTGTCTTGATTTGTTTGAAGTACATTACAATAAATCATAGCTCAAGACTAATCGATAATTAGGTTGTAACAATTCCAAAGCCACTGGAAATGTGGCAAAATGGTGGTTAGCTAGAGGCATCGATTAGTTGAATTCAGCTTTAGAATCTGTGGCCTTTAGTGAGAAGGAAACAGTTCTATAGTGAGAGCTATGCGGATACCACCCCACAAAGAATTATGTTGTTAATCGTACCAACCTCATTATACAAATCACATCTATCTATCTGCATATATGGATTTTCTATAAAAACAGAAATTTGAGTTCCACTCCTTGCCTTTTTTAATTATGTCAAAATGTCTAATCTTGTCCTTTGTCCCATCCATATATTGAAGACCAGAAAAGGAAATACCGTAACCATTTGTCATCTTGTAGTGATAGGTTTATAAGAACCATGCAAACTTTCTCACTTGCTTTGCTGTTCAGTTGGTTTGGGGTCTGTCACAGATGTCAGGTGTGTTCATGGACTTCCACCCATGTCAGGACCAAAAGAGATGGTCTTGTCCACAAGTGTCAAAAAGTAATTGCTTCAAACATCTGGCAATTCACACGGCTAACATCCTTTCCTTCTGAAACTCCAGAAACATCAGAAAAGGCATTTTTTAAGGCATAAACCCAAGTAGCGGAAGATGTAGAGAGAAGACAACAGCAAAAACATTTGGAAGTTGGAGAAGAAATGAAGAACTAGTAAAGGAGTTTACAGACCTGAAACAGATACTGGATAATAATATTTTAGTCAAAATGAAATACTTTGACAATGTTTTTATTTTATAATAGTGCTAAGCCACAATGGTAGTAGTTTCAATACTGGCATGTGTAACAATAGTTACTGGTATTTATTGAGTACATACTATGTTCTAGACAATGTTATGTGAGTTTTGTGCGAGTTGTTTTATTTAACAACCACTACCCTCAATGGAATGATTGGCTGGATGATTTTAATGGCTCTGGACCATTGTTAGGAAAGGACATGAAAGATTAAACTGGCTCTTGTTTTAACATGGGTAGTTACCAGGAAAAAATAATTCAGGATTCTGTCAAATTGAAAAGTCTACAGATCTAGGTGAAAATGTATCCAAATAACTTACGATCAAAAGAAACACAAAGCCATTCAAAGGAAGGAGCAACTAAGGTGGGGTGATAGAATTTCCTGAACAGATCAAGGTCAAGGGTACTTAAATTATGAAATCAAACTTTTTCTTTTTTAACTTTTGGCATACAAACATAGTGACTATGAACAGGACTCTTCATTTCCCATTGGGCCACTAGAAGTAATTTATTCAGCACATTAGCCCTGATAGCTTGATATTCCCTTCTGACTATTTAAGAAAATATCCCTCAATGTTGCCTAGGATGATATCACTTTGTGAGAACATTTAAAATGTTTCTAATGAATTAAACCAAGAAATACTGTGGTAGATAAAACATTTTCTTGACTTAGAAGTTTAGAATTAACTATAGAAATATTTAAAAGAACCAAACACAGCATTTGGTACACACACACACACGGTATGTTAAGGAAGCAAACATGCTTGCCTTTGTGGTATTTATAATATTTAAGATATTTTAGTCTACTAGAAAACAGGTAAAATTGTGTTTCAATTTAAAATACACAAATAAGTCATTGATTTAAGTCTGTGAATTTAAATGTAATTTTACTTAGTTTATATAGTCTATAATCATTATAGTAAGTTTGTAGAGTATTAAAACATATATATATATATATATATATATATATAGAGAGAGAGAGAGAGAGAGAGAGAGAGAGAGAGAGAGTCTCCCTCTGTTACCCAGGCTAGAGTTCCATGGTGTCAGCCTTTCTCACAGAAACCTCCAACTCCTGGAATCCAGTGATCCTCCTGCCTCAGCCACCTAACTAGCTGGGCCTACAGGCACTCGCCACCATGCCCCATTAAGTTTTCTATTTCTGGTAGAGATGTGAGTGTTGTCTTGCTGTTGTTCAGGCTGGTCTTGTACTCCTGAACTCAAAAGATGCTCCCCTTTCAGCCTCCCAGAGTGGTAGGATTACAGGTGTGAGCCACTACACCCCACCAAGTATTAAAACATTTAAGAGAATTTAAGGCTCACGATATTTCTTGATTTAATTCATTAGAAGCATTAGTGGTATTTTAAATATTCTGGCAAGTTTTGCTTTTAAATCCTACATTTGAAGTATCTAAATAAGAAATCAAATACATTTAATTTATAATTTTGTTTAAAATGTTTAAAGGAGTTTAATTAACTAGTTTGTAAATGGAACTAAGCATTAATCAAAGGCCTCATAAAAGTGATTGCTAAATTTGCTAGACTTGTAAATACAAGATTAAGGAAAAGCTAAGCTTTCAACTTTCTAAGACTAATAATTCAAATATATTTTTAGCCAAACAAAACCTCCGAATAATCCTTCCCTTACACAAAACTTGTCCTTGAAAATATTGATGTCGACCAGGTACATTAACGAAGCAAAACAGAAGATAAAGAAGCATTAAATTATTTTAAAAGTAAAGACCTACTATAATTATTACATATACCAAAGTCTTCAAATACTCCCACCTTCTGGCACATTTCGTACTATTAATACTGACTAGCAGAATGAATGGGGGAGTGGTGGAAAATTTGGGTCCTAGTGTGAGATCCACGTGGTTTGTCCCCCACTTCCTGCACATACTACCTATGAGACTCTGGGCAAGTGTTAAATTTTCTACGATTCATTTTCCTCACTTGAAAAATGGAGATATCAATATTCATACACATAAATTGTTGAGAGTCTTGAATGAAATAATGCTTACAAAAGTATTCAGCAGATTCACTGGCACCAAAGTAAAGGCTAAATAAATGCTAATTAGCACTATTAGGAGAAGAAATCTTCTTCTACAAGAACAAATCTTGCCCTGGTTTTCAAGCAGATGCCCTTGGGTAACAAAACATGATAATTACAAATACAGTGAAATCCTCTCTAGAAAGTTTTGCACCTGGTCATGGATAGGGAGAGTGTAAAACAACTTTGTTATCTGGTAAATAGAAGCCACAATAATCAAGGATAAAACTGGGTATTGTTTATTAACAATAAGCTCTTCTTATTTGCCTTCTGACAGAAACTCTTCTGTATTCATCACTAAGGAACTTATGGTTTTATAAGTGTACTCTCAAACTGTATGACCTATGTAGCTTAGCTCCTCCCCAAATATGTGATTATAAAATGAAATGAGAAAAGAATCATCAGTCCCCAAAATTGTGCATTTTAGAATATTTAATAGTCTACTGCTAATCATAGAAAAAAGAGAAATCAACTTACAGTTATAACAATAACTTATTTATTAAATAAATGGTAAGAAATCTACAAAAGAGTATCTATTTACCTATTAATAATGGAAATGTATATACATTATCAGGGAAATGCATTTATAATATACTGATGAATGAGTTTTAAAACCAAGCCTCACATACGTACATATATAAAAGAATTCATTTTTTGTAGAAAAAGGATGAAATATATCCCCATTTTACCTACATGCACCACCATATATATATATATGTATGTACACATATACATATATGGAAAGAGAAGGATAGTATATAAATACATAAAAAAAATTAGGAAGTTATGTATGGTTATATGCACTGCTGGTAAAAACGTTAATATCTATGTCTGTGAGAGTGTAAAGAAATCTCTTCCATATATTATTTGCTAATAAAGAAATTGCTACAACCAGCCAGCCAAGTAATATGACTGTTTCTATTGAAATGCGAAATGATGAACCTTGTTTTGGGAAATATAAATATATACTATCTGCACGTATATAAAATGTAAATTAAAATGCCAGCACACATATGTATCAGCCCTTTTCGTCTTAGCAAAAGGAACAACAGTGTAGATGCTCCTGATCCTGTGGAAGTCATGTTGTGAAATGTCCAAGACTAGAAATAAAAGACACTGGATCTTCCATCTGGTTCTCTATGGAGTCACTCTGGGGGAAGCTAGTTGCCATGTTTTCAGGACATTCAAGCAGTTCTACATAGACGCCAATATTGCCAAGAAATGAAAGCCCCTTTCCAATAGTCAACAGGGAACTGAGGGCTCCAGCCTCTAGCTGCGTCAGGGAGGCATCTGGGAAGCCGGTTCTCAGCCCCTGTCATACCCAACTGCAGCGTCGTGAGAGCCCCTAAGCCGGAACCACTAGATCACTCGACTAAGCTTCGCCCAGACTCTTGACACTCAGAAACTATAAGATGATGCTATTTGTGGTTGTAAGCCATTACAAAAATTATCCATACTTACACAATCAAACACGCACTGCTATGGAAAGACAATGATTTAAACGCATTTATATACTTTTAAATGTATGTATGTACATGAATTTAACTTTCACAGTATGAAAAGACATAATACTTGAGAATAATGCATATAATACAATTCAATTTTTGTTCTAAAGCCTCTAAGATTATCATTTATTTGTATAGGTTTATTAAGTATGGGGGAAAATGCCAAATTATTTATAGAAAAATGCTAGTATTGGTTATCTCAATAGTGTGAGAGAGGAAAGATTTTAAACTTTTTCTAATTCATCCGTACCTAGGACTAGTACTTGGCAACTAGAACTCCAATACTATTTGTATCACAAGATGAGGATGTGCTACTTTTACAGTTTTAGAAAATATAGCAAGTTAAAGAAAAGCAGCAGGAAGAACATTAGCTGTTTGGGTTCTAAGATTTTGAATTCTTAAACTTGACTCTTGCTTTCACTTTCTAAATAAATTCATAATAAATAAATTAGATAATTTAGCTTTAAAAAGTATTTAAATATATTTAAGAAATAAATTAGATAATTTAGCTTTAAAAATTAGATAATTAGATAATTTAGCTTTAAAAAATATTTAAATGTATTTAAGAAATTGAAAGCAAACTAGAGAAGAACCTTTGGAGTGTAAATAAGGAGGCATCTGTTCTCCTCGGGGCTTCTCTTACCAACTGGATTGTAGAGTTTGCTCAAAGGGTTGTTTAAAAGGTGATGCTCATACGTGTGCCGTTCACTGGAGGAGTGCAAAGCATTTCTAGTCAATGCCATGATTAATATTTAAAGCTTTATCTACGTCTGGGGAGAGCTTGATGAGGGATGATGGTCACGTGTTCTCCCAGGGAAATGCAGATGCAGAAAGGGAACCCGCTCAGGCAGAGTCGTCCAGTGAATTCATGGTTTAACTGAGAACAGGGGTCCTCTCTCCTGTGCTAGTCAGTTGACAACTCATTCCTGAAATGCATCATGTTCTCTGTTTGAAAGAAATGTCTCTACATTTTATTTATTTATTTATTTATTTGAGACATTGTTGCCCTGGGTAGAGAGCTGTGGTGTCATAGCTCACAGCAACCTCCAACTCTGGGCTCAAGAGATCCTCTTACTTCAGCCACCCAAGTACCTGACACTACACACCCCGCCACAATGCTTGGATAATTTTTCTATTTTTTAGTAGAGACAGGGTATCACTTTTGCTCAGGCTGGTCTTAAACCCTTGAGCTCAAGCAATCCACCTGCCTCAGCGTCTCAAAGTGCTAGGATTACAGGCATGAGCCACCATGCCCAGACTTTTTTGTACATTTTAAATGTATCTGGAACAAAACAAACACATACCAAATCTCACTGTTACCTCCACTTACATCAGTAATTTTTTTGTTTGTTTGTTGGTCATTTTAGCAGGACAAAATGCAAAAGATCCCATGAGCCTCATTTGGGCTTTGGAAATGAGCTTAACTTCCAGTGGCAAACTGTCTCCCTAGCCAATCACACGACAGGACTTAGCTTTCTTGTTTCTAGTTCCTGTCTCCGGTCTGACAAAATTATGTTTCTCATGTGAACCTGAGGTACCAAACAGAACCTTCCCAACATTAAGTACCTTTGCATTTCTTAAGTGAAAAGTTTGTTTTGAGGAAGGTGAGAGAAAAGAATTATCAACACTGAACACCTCTTCTGAGTCAAGAGTTCTGATTCCTACAGCGGCTGTTACAACGGGAGGAAAGACACGAAAAAGAGAGAAAGATAATTAATTCTTAATGCCACCATAAAATTTATCTGTAAGTATCATGTCCCTAATAGATAAAGACAGCTTTAGTAAAATTTGTGTATCCTTTTCTTCTAAAGAGATAGGGAAAAGGCCTGCTTTATTTTTCCCCTTTTAAAGGGATCACCTCTGGGACTAATGCAAATTCATGTTTTTCTTAGGCTTCAATTGGCAACGTCTTATATGCTTTGGATGACAAATCACTTCCATCTTTGTGATCTGTTTAATTCTCACGACCACCTTTTAAGTTTGATTTCAACCCTCTTAAACAAAGACAACAGCTGAAGTACAAAGAAACTGAGTGATTAATTCTTAGCCGTTCAGTGGCACGGACAGGATGTAAAGTTAAGTTCTCTCTCTCTCTCTCTCTCTCTCTCTCTCAATTCTACATCCTCTTTCTCTCCACGTCTGTCTCTCATGCTACCGCCTCTCCCGCAGCTTTAGAACACTGCACAAAAACACCTCAGCTCCACTTCACCTCGGAATAACACCCCCAAAGCCTGAAATGGAAAAGCAAACACATCAGAATTAGCGATTCAAATAAATGTTGAGCTATGGCACCAATTATTGGCAGCCTGCCCACACCTTTGAAATGTGAGTGATTCTTCAGTCTACACCCATGACCTAAGAGAGGGGCTCTTGGGAAACTGGAGACTCATTCCATGATGAGTTGGGACAAATAGAAAGGCCCAGGAGGCTGCTGGGTATAATAATCAGGAGGTATTGACTTCGGTGGAGGTCAGGAGCAAGATTTATTAACCTAAGAGATAAATATTGACTGGAAATTTGGACAGTTCCTCTTTTTCTTCCCAGAAACCTGGTAAATTACTCAGGCTGACAGTCAGACACTTGGAAACTTATAATTTTCTTATTTCCCCCCAGTTTTATGTCTATCTTTAGTTATAGACCTCCTGAGGGAAGAAAATCTTTGTACTATATTTTAGAGAGATATTTAAAACCCTGCTAATTATTGCTTCATTTTTATCTATTCTAAGACTCACTGGCCAGAAGCCTTTTATTATAGAGTAATAGGTTTTCACATCCTTAGGGCTTTTTTTCTATGGTCTTCAGCGTCTGGCTGTGAATCCAAATTTCAATTCATCACATGTGATAGCTTCCATTCTTCCCTGCTCTAGTTTTCTCTCAACCTTAAGAAGCGGTTTGCCTCCTGTGGAAACTCCTCCCAGGCCTGCAAATTAGGCAAGTGATGCCTTGGGAAAGTTGTGTTCCTAAGCCCCTTATTGTGACATGCTTATCACCAAGACAGAGGAAACCCCTTGCTCTTCGGATAAGTTATTCACATATGTGCCAATACAAAGGGCCTGGTTTGGATTGTCAAACATCCTGGACAACACCCGTGGTCCTGTGGTTGGAAGTGGTTTGAGTTTGTCTTCAGAGATTGGTCAGATTCATTCTCTTCGTTTTCTGGATACACGGAGCAATCACCTTAGATGATTCAGGTCACCTGCTCTCCTTTGCAAACTTCTTCCTTGGTATTTCTTTTCGTAGAGCTTCTCTCCTTTCAGTAAAGTTGAGGACACATCCCCACGTTGCAGTAAAAGCTTCACATTGTAAATCTATACGGCTTCAAAAATGTGCTCTCTTCATTTAAATATACTCCTTGCTGATCAGAAAAATCAACACCTTCCACAGCATGTTCTTACTAAGAATGAGTATGTTTAAGGCTCTTATCTCCTTGACTCCAGTAAATTACTAAAAGTGCTCATTCTCTTTACTTTGAAATACCTTAGAAACATTGGTGGCATTAACGCAGTGCATTGCAGCTTTTGGAGTTTTATTACTTTTCAGATCTTTTTTATTATATATTTAAACTCTAATCCCCTTCCTTTTCTTGAGATGATTGCATTTGCCAAAGAGCTGTACGGAAGAAGTTTGCCTTTCTTTAAAGGCATGTTCCTCCCTCAGACTCATTCCTTCTGCGATCGTTCGGAATTCACAATTGCGGAAGATGTTACTGTGTTCTCTCTTTCTGTGAGTTGCCGCTACGCCTTGAAACAATTTGAAGCCACAGCCGAGCCTTGGGTCCAGCATGCTGCGTCGCTTGCAAGTGGGAAGTCTTGGTAGAAATGCTTAATCGTCGTTTGAGCAAGACTGACTTTCTAATAGTGACCCATTTTCTCAGCAAGCAGCATTTGAGCACGTGACCGTTTTGCAGTCTCCTGAAGTTTGCTCCGCATACCTTCCTGCTCCCAGGTCGTGTTGATTTCAGCCACAAAGATAGGGGAGCGGAGCTAAGGGATGACTGGCTAGATGCACATGTAAAGCTTGTGCACGGAGGGCATCCCTGGGAAGGCAAAGAGGCTGAACCTCAGGGATGAGTCCGCACCGGCATCCTTGTCTTGGAAATGAGCTGGGGATGATCAGCAGCAAGCGGCCCCTTGCAATTCTCCACCAGCAGATCCAAAGGGGCTGAAAAGCAACCAATTGCCACAAGGTGGCGAAATCACATTGATGTCCTTAACTGCTCTGGTTCCCCATGGAAACCTGTTAATGTCAACTATCTGAGGACAAAGGTATCATTTCTACATTTAAATAAAAACCACTTATCACCAAGATTTACAAACCATTTCGGTGCATCCAGACAGCCATCTGGGTAGATCGAATGGTGCATAAATAAGTAAGGTTGAGGCTGCTGAAGAAAAAGCAAGAGGCATATTTTTTTCCTCCTAGCTACCTGTGAGAACCTGGGTTCTCCCCACGAGTGGTGTCCATTTTTAAAAAATGCATTTGGTTGTCTAGACACACTGTTCTTTAAAATGTAATTTGAAGATTAAGAACAGAAACCCTTTTGGCTTCATTTCAGAGCGTGTCCCAGAACTTTAGTGAAGTGCAGTTTTCTGTAACTATACTATGAGCAGGAGGGAGGATTCAGGTGCTCCTGGGAACAGGTTAAGAGCCGGCACAGGAGCAGTAGGCTCTGGTGCAGCCTGGCCCTGTATCTCATGCGGCCTGGGCTCTGATTGGTGTTTTCCAATCCTGACACATCTATTTTTATTCCTGGGCATTTCATTAAACTCTCTGGACATCCGTCACCTGATATTTGAAAATATTTGAAAACAATACTCCAAAGCATTGTTGCGGTGATGATGTGGGTGAATAAGTATAAACATAGTTGCTTTTAATGGAGAACGCTTTGTGGAAATTAGATGGCGGTGCCTCTCAGGGTGCCCATATCCCTTCTCTAGGGTACACGGGATGACGAGCAAAGCGCCTGCTAGATTTCGGCCACTCACTTCCTTGCCTGGCCACCCCGGTGTAGGAATCACCCCTGCACAACTGTGTTTCTAGGTTCTGCATGCAAAGCATTGACGATAATACCTGGTGCAAGTAAGACGGACGCTCTACAAGTCAACATCACCATCAACACAGCGTGCCTGTGGCCTTCTCATCATAGTCTCACTCTGTCTAGTTCATTCTACAGATATTCTACAGGTGCAGAGAAGTACCTGTGGGTGAGGGAGAGTGGAGAAGCACTGCTCATTAAACAACTTGATAAACTTACAGGTCAACCTAATGCTGAAATCTATGATGAAACACTATGAGTGGGAGGAGGGTGGAAGAGGAATGTGTGAATGGTAGAATCTTTATAAACTGCCAGCTCCCTGTCCCATCTCATCCAGCCCAAGGCTCACTCTGACCAGTACTCAGGCCTGGACGCATGTTGAAAGCAGGCCTTTGCTTTACTCAGTGCTTTTGCAGACACCGGGTCTAGGCCCCAATACCACACGACTTCCTAGAAAATGACCTTCTGCAGAGTCTTACATTAAGTTGCACAGACATCAATTTACAATTACTGCTGAACTAACTAGGGGACAGGGGCATGGCACCCCTGACTGTCATCAGTGAGTGTGTGGAGGGTGCCAGGCAAGGAACTGGTTACCAGAATCAAGCTCGGACAAGCCACAGGGCTTCAAGACACCTTGTTATTAGAAGAGTGTTGTCACTTACCTTAACTATGACATGAGGAGGGGTGCCAATACTTACTTGGCTTTGGAGTGAGCACGTGCCAGAGGCAAAGTGTCTGATTAAATCTGTCGGTCTAAATCAAGCTAATATTCATTGAAAAGGTGAAAAATGTTGCTCTTATAGCTCATATCTTGTTCACAAAACTTGGCTCACTTTGCAGAAGGAACAAAAGAAGTATCTGTGCCATGTCCCAGGCCATCATCACAAAGCCTCCGCTTTACTGGTCTGTTCTCAGAATGCAGTTGCCAACAACATGTACGCTGGTTTTAAAAAATGAACATTTCTAAAATATTGATAGAACTGAATATGGGGGAAGGAGTTAACTTAGAATGTAAAGCATGAGTAATATGTTTTAATGATATAACAATTAAGTCAGTTTTGCTGTTGCAGAACTGCTAATTTTCTAGTCATTCAAGAAAGAAGGGGACATTTGTTTCTGAAAATAAAAATTTTCAAACTGTCAGGCTTTATATTATAGGTCACAAGCCAAGCCCTTTTGACAGCAACTTTTCATAAGGTACTTTTTGAAGGAAATTTGTTATTAGTACCAAGAAACCATGAGTATAGTAAGTAAACAATAACTACTAGGTTTTGTGTGTGTGTTTGCTTGACACATGGTTATGGAGCCATCGTAGGACTAAGCCACTTGAAAAGTCATTGATCCAAAGCACAGCATTTCCAGGGCAGCTCTTGTAAATTCTTCCATAACAGAGTCATATTGGGTAGTTTATGACAAGCTCTGAAGCACTCACTGGTAATAACCTGAAAACATACACAGGCCAAACAGGGGAGCGTTCACACAGGTCCCAGAAGAAGTCACAGCCGCGTTCACAGGGACAGCATGGGGTTGACGTGATGCTGTGGCAGGGGAAGTGCCCACAGGCAACCTGGGGCCCCCACATCAGCACAGGGGACGGTTGGGCCTCAGGGACACGGTGTTGACCACTTTCCCTTGATGGAACAGCAGCTTGGGGAAGGGCTGCAAAATTAGGGTGGGAGGAGTCCCAGGGTCTCTACCCAACTTGAGCAGAGCAGAGCTAAACATCTGTTTTACATATGGGACTTTGGAGCAAGACTGGGTTTAAAAAAGGATTTTGCTTCTTTAAGAAACAGCAATAATTTCCCTTAAGCTTCTGTAGTAGAAAGAGTTAGAGTTGGGAAACAGAGAAAGGGTCATTAAGCAAGAATAAAACTAAATCCAAATGATAAGTGCTTGAGGTTTCGAGCCTGAGAACGGGTGAGGGTATGGGGGCCGAGTCGGAGCACCCCTCCTGCTTTCCTGTGCTCTGGGATGGAATCGATTTGGATGACAAGGAGCAGAAAGAGAAAAAACAAAGACAAAAACTCTTTCCTGAACGGGATTTTTAATCCTAGACATACTAAGCTAAAAATGTAGATGATGTATTTCATCTATTTTTTATTTTTAGCTAAAGCATTCAATTTATTCCAGTTGTTGTGGTTAATACGTGAGCTTGGCTAGGCTATTTTGCCCAGCCGTTTGCTCAAACACTATTCTAAACATATCTCTGAAGGTATTTTTGTAGATGAGATTAACACTATCAGTTGACATTAAGGGAAGCAGATTATTCTCAACGTAAGTGACCTCCTTCAGGTAGTTGAAGGTCTTAAGAACAAAAAACCAAAGGTTTCCAAAAGAAGGAATTTTCCCTCAGACTATAACATAGAAACCTTGCTTGAGTTTCCATCCTGCTGGCTTGCCTGTCCTACTGGTTTCAGACTTAAAATTGCTGCATCAACTCTTATCCGAATTTCCAACCTGCAGGCCTACTTTACAAATTTCAGACTTAGCCCCTATAATTGGGTGAGCCAGTTCCTTAGAATAAATCTCTCTCTTTCTTTGTGTGTGTGTGTGTGTGTACAGAATGCCGACACATCATTCATCTCAGAGAGTTTCTGATCACACCCAATACTTGTACTAGCAGAAGGGATATGGCTTCAGGGACCACATGGCCCAGATTCAAACCACAGTATTGCTACTTACTAGCAAGGCCCTATATAAGTTACTTAATCTCTTTGATCCCCAGGTTTCTCAACTATAAAATGAGAATAATGTTACTTATCTTCCTGGTATTACTGTTTATGAGAATTAAGTGGGAAAATGTATATGAAAGGACATAATAAAAGAATCACCAAATAATTAGTGATAAACAATTAGCCAAAAAATGTGGATTATCAACTTTACCTATTGTACTGAAGCACATTCAGATGGTTTTACCAGCCATTCAGGCCTGTGAATGTCAATCTCATCTCAGATCCTATTTCTAGACAAGGTCAATTTAGGGGCGGTGCCTGTGGCTCAGTGAGTAGGGCGCCGGCCCCATATACCAAGGATGGCAGGTTCAAACCTGGCCCTGGCTGACCTGCAACAAAAAAATAGCCAGGCGTTGTGGCGGGCACCTGTAGTCCCAGTTACTGGGGAGGCTGAGGCAAGAGAATTGCCTAAGCCCAGGAGCTGGAGATTGCTGTGAGCCATGAAGCCCCAGGACTCTACCCAAGGTGACAAAGTGAGACTCTGTCTCTAAAAAAAAAAAAACAAAAAAAAAATAGGGTTTAATGTATACAAAAATTTCTTCATATGAATTCCATGAAACGCTAGTGCCATGATATTCTTGAAAAAACTAAAGGTCCCAGATTCAAATGAGAGTGATGGTCTGCCTAATATAACATCCACTGGGAGATCTGTATTTTACTTAGCACTATATTAAAGGCTCAGAAATTTTGCAGTCTCATTTTGAACCTAATTATGGCAATCATTTAGCCTATTGACAAATATTTAGGTTTTTCTCCCCTCTACCCAGGCAAGGATAAGTTTTACTTCCTGACTGCTTGAAATTAGATGTGGTCAGATGACTTGTTTTGGATAAGAAAGTGTGAATAGAGAGACCTACAACTTTTCTTGGCAAGACCTTTAAGAACCCCTGCACTACGGATATAGAAGCATGAGTTAGATGGAACTTAAATCAGTCTGGGTGGCCGGGTGACAGCAATGAGCAGAGAGTCCCCACTGGTGACTTCCTCTGGGCATGCTACGCATGATTGAGAAATCAATCTTTTGTTCTTCAAAGTCAGATTTTGAGGCTGTTTGTTACTGTAGCATAACTTAGCCTATCTTATATCATACAGGATTTTGAAAAGTAAGAAACAGAACAAAACAAATGGGATGCTACTATAACAAAACCTTAAAATATATGGTATGTTTCTCCTGGAATCCCTACTAGCCAATGTAACTTGGAAAATGCCGTTCTGGAATATTCACTGCAGCACTTTCTCTTGGCATGTGGATTTTTACCTAAACAAATAAATAAATTGCAATAAACAATCATAAACCTGGGAAATGATTATCTAAAATTTCTTTCATAGGCTATGCATTTTTATTCTCTTCTACTCTTCATTTTCTTCTCTTCTACTCTACTTCTGTACTTCACCCCAACTTATTCTTCTTGGTGAGTTAAAATGGCAGCTCTTCAATAAAACCCTGCCAGATTCAAACAGCAGGGATTCCTTGCTCACTCCCACTAATTTAGAATTGTCCCTCATTTTCTCACATTTGTGATCCTCTGCCTAATAGTATGATTAGCTCATGTATATATTTGTATCTCATCCTCACCAGCTTCTAATCTTCTTTAAACTTGGAGCTGTATCTTATTGATCTTAATATCTTCCACAAGGTTCAGTATAGGATTTTACATTTAGATCAAGTTCAATGAATGTTCCCTGAATGGAATTATGCTAAGGGATAAGTAAAAGTAGAATTGTTATTGATAATAATAACACCAATAATATGTAAATGTCTTGAGAATTTACAATGTGTCAGAAACTATAATAAGTTTATATGATTGTTTATTTTATTTTTCATATTGTACCTATGCAGTAGGCACTGTCATGCCCCCTTTTTATAGATAAGAAAACTGATGCTGAGAGAAATTAAGCCATTGATCAAGTTCACACAGCTGATAAGCAATTGCCATGTTTGGCAAATGTTAACCTGGATATTGATTTCAGGTGCAGAATGGTAGCTGCCCATAATTATACGTATGGTAGGGGCACATGCTTTCATTTCTCTTTTCCAGTATAGGGTAGTCAACCCCAAAGTTTGGCAGATTTAGCTGAGAACACACACAAATAGGATTTGGGCTGGCAGAAAAAGAAAGAAAGAATTAGCGAAACTGTAAAGGGCGTGAAGAGGCATACTCACCAATAACAGATAATAAGGCCATGACAGCCGCTCCTCCCCCCTTATGAATATGGAGAGGTGGCAAAGAGCAGCAGAAGAGGGAATGGGTGTTGTGCGTGCCACACATTTTTCTGGGCTAGAGATGAGAGTGAAGCTCAGTGATGCCCTGGCTTCAGAACCCTAGGGATGCTGGTGGGGAAAATATTCAAATAGCATCATTGGATAGTAGATGTTAAAAGAGCTAAGATAAGCTGCAGATTACTTTTTAATAAAAGTAGCTTTGGAAGTTGTCTTTGTCTCTTATCCTTCTTACTTGCTGTATTGGTTGGAAACCCTGCCATTAGCATTAATTGAAAGAAAGCACCCAGTGTGCTTAAATCTTTGTCAGGGGAAAACAGACTCCTCCAGATCAAAGAACTAACATTATGCTCTGATGAAAAGATAATCCTATTTCTATGATTCTCCACAATTGATTCCTTTGTGGACCACTCAGCAATCCCATCCACACATGACAGTTGAATGTTCAATGTTATTGTGGTTCAAGGATATTTAATGAATGCCTACTATGTGCTAGCCCTGGGTTGAGTGCCACAGAGAGTGTAAGAAAAAGTGTCCCTCCTATCTAAGAGCATGGACAGATGAAATACAGGTATATATCACATTTGAGACCATAAAATTTCATAGGACATATATGGAACCCCCAAAAAAAGCAGAGTGAGATGGTCCAAAGAAAAGTTGGAATAGTCAGGGAAGGAAGATCAATAAAAATAGACACAAAACTTTAAACAATGTATTGCCAATGTGGGCAGAGAATCAACAATGTGTCAATTTTTTTTATTACAAGCCATCCATATTAAAGCATGAAATACTGAATCTTTATCAGTATCCAGGGTTTCCTGCCACTTTCCACAGAAGACGTGAGAGAGTGCAAACAGGTGTAGGAGTGAATACAGAAAAGGAATTCCATCAGGTGAGTAAGATCAGGAATCTCATTTTGTCAATAACACTGAGACCCAAGGATATAAACCAGTTTGTCACGTGTTACACAGATGAACAAGCCAAAAATTCAAATGCAGACCATCAGAATCCTAAAACTGTTTTGTTGTTGTTATTGTTCTGTTTTTCTCCACATTACTCAGTTTTGTCTGCCATGGCTAGGAAAATAACTAAATTGTATATAGGAAAGATAAGATAGTAGATATCTACCACATTGGCTCACCTGGGCAGCCTCATATTCTCTAGGAATGGCCAGAAGAGCCCCCAGATCCTCACAGTACAGTTATATTAGTTTGCTCCTGGTAGCCATTCTGTGACCCTTTCCTTCTGAACAAGGTCGATTGTTCCAGAAGTAGCACAGGACATAGTTGAGATGATTGGCAACCTTTCTCTCTGTTTCACTGTTTGACCTTAGTTGGATTTTTCAGGGATGATTGGTCCCTAAACTAAACTGGGTATGGAAAAAAAGTCAGTTTCAGTCAAAGTGGTGAGTGTTTATTATGAAACTGAGAACTGCCAGCTCTTCACACTCTGCAATGTACACCAATTAGTCAATCAACACTTGTCTGCAGGGAAAGTACAGACTGGATGGCGCAGCCTCCGTCCTCCCTGGAGGCCCAGGCTCTACGAGGTACTCCGTGAGGATGATTGTGAATTCCCCTTTCCTGCTTAAGCCACTGTGGTAGATTTCAGTCACTTGCAATGAAAACAATTTCACGGAAGAGCAAGTATTTTTTGTTGTTGTTGGTGGTGTTTGTGTGTGTGTCTTTGTTTTCTTTTCAGACAGAATTGTGCTCTGTTACCGGGGCTAGAGTGTAATGGCCTCAGCCTAGCTCGCAGCAACCTCAAACTCCTAGGGTCAGGCAATCCTTGTAGCTGTGACAACAATACAGGTGCCTGGACAACAATAATTTTTCTATTTTTAGTAGAGATATGGTCTCACTCTTGATCAGACTGGTCTTGACCTCCTAAACTCAAGGGATCCTCTGGCCTGCCTACCAGACTGCTAGGATTGCAGGTGTGAGCTACCACACCCAGCCCCGAGTGAAAGTATTATTAAATAAATCTTAGTGTTGAGTGAGGAACCAACATAAAGACAAGCAAAAAGGCTGGTGACCGGAGAGCTTTAGAGAAACAAAACAAATGGTGAGGTACTGAAGAAGTGACATCATTTAGGAAGTTTGGTCCAAATGTGGATTAAGTATCCTTTTATGCTACACCTGTCATATGGTGGCAGATTCCCTGAGCAGGCAGAGCTGCTAGAAAATGTGATGATGAACTGGTCAATAGCAGATTGTCAGCCATGTCCCCTGGGTTCTCCCCTGGGTTGAGAAGGAGTTGAAATGAGTACAATGTTAACCATGGTAGCGAACAGCAGCATAAATGAAGAGAGAATTTAAATCACAGGGGAGAAAGGCATTCAGTAAAGTGGAATAGGATTGAGGTAAGTCTATACATGAAAAGACAGATGTCAGACATATTTGCAAGTGGGAAGGCATGAGAACTTCTTGTTCTAATCTGCTACTATAAACAGTTCAGGACAAATGGGATGGATGGTGGAAGGTTGCAGAGCATGGAGATCAGAATCAAATCTCCTAGGTTCAAATCATGGATAGTCTACTTACCAGCTTTAGAACCATGCATTAGTTATTTATACTCTGTTAAATTTATAAAACTGAAGAGCTGGCAACTTGTGATCTATTATATAACATAACCAACCCAAAACTCATTGCCTTAAAACAGTCATCATTTATTCTTGTTCACAATTATAGAGTTTAGTTGGGTGTTCTTTATGTTCTTAGCTCGAAATTCTTCTGGTCTCACCTGGACTTATTCATGGGTCTAAAGCCTGAGTCCAGCATTCATGCTCATAAATCATCATACTCTGTGGCTTCACAAACATGAAATCTATACCTGCTGATCTTGGCTTGGTTCCCGCACATATTTTGAGCTCAACTGGATGGAAGCTCATCTAGGATGGTTTGGCTAAAATAGATCTCCTTCCTTCATGTGGTCTCTCATCTGTTAAGTAAGCTAACTCAGGCTTGTGGTAGCAGCATTCAGAGAGAAAGAGAGAGAGAGAACGTGCAGAAATGTGCAAAACCTGTATGTCTCAGGCCCAGAACTAAGACGTCTTTCCTACCACTTTCTATTGGCCAAAGAAAATCATAACATCAATTCAAATTCAGTGTTTAGGAAAATAGACTTTAATTCTTGATAGAACATATAATGTCATATTGCAAGGGCTGTGGTTGCAGGGAAGGACTATTTGGGTGGAACAGTATTTACATTCGATTTATCACAATGGAGATAATAACAGAACCTATATGTGGTGTTAATTTTGAGGATTAAATGGGTTAATGTGTGTAAAGCACTTAGTACAGTGTTTGACAGATGGTCAATGTTATATAAGTGTTAGTTTCTATTATATCTTCTTGCAATCAGACCGCATAACACGTTTCTCACCTTCTTAGCATGGGAGAACAATGTTATTAAGATAGAAATGGATTTTTAAAGTTATATTTTAAAATTCAACCCAAAGAGTGTACCCATTATTGAGAAGGATGAATACTTTCTGGTATTTAAACTTGTAGGAGAGGCAAGGGGTCAAATCTCCATATTATTTTTATCAGATCATTACTATGACTTTTGGCAAGCTACCTGACAAACCCAGGCATCCTTATGCTTAAATATAAAGTGAAGGGTTCGACAGAATGAAATAGATATTTGTAATAAATTTTTCCACAAAATTGTATCACAATGTATTTATCAAAAATCTCATAAATTGATAAGAAAAAAATATAGCCAAAGAAGTAGATAAATAGGCGAAAGTAAAAAATAAATAAATAAAAATAAAGTGAAAGGTTTGGACTGAATTATCTTAAGTATTTCATAATTTCTAACTATTGATAAATCCTGAGAAGAATATTCTGTCCAATTTCATTCCAACAACTAATGAGAAAAGGTGAGTCTTCCTATTGCATTGATGGCTTTTAACAAAAAAGAATGCTGGGGAGAAACAGATTGCTGAGAGTCACCAAGAAATTAAAGTGAATTGAGAAAAACAAGTTGACCTCAAACAATTTTCTCGAAGTCAAATTGTTGGAAAGAATAAATTGGTGAAAAACTATCTGACATAGATTTTTCATTTTAGTAATTTTGATGCACTTGAAGAAGTTTTGTGAGCTTTTGTGAGTCATTAAGCCTTCTTGTCTATTTTCTTTCTCCTAGAAGTTTCAGGGGGAACAAAGATTTCTTTTCTTTTTAGTTTCTAATTCACAGTCTAATTCTAGTCAATTATGTCTGTTCTGTTCATTTGTCTGAAAGTTAATCATTTAAAAATCAATGTTTCCAACTACCAGTTAACATTATTTTATAACTTTAGTAACTTGGTACATATTTTAGAGTTTTTGCCCATATTTTTATAACAATTTTACTTCTTACCATGTAGTTTTGATGTTTAGATTCATTTTTAGCCAGTGATGTTAATTTCATTTGCTTAAGCTTATTTTGGGTTCCATTTTGGCCACTCATTTCTTATGTATTTCAATAAGTTTTACCAAGCAGCGTTTTTACTACTCAAGGTTGCTCTCAGATTGAAGCTATAATGAAAAACATGTAAA
Organism: Perodicticus potto; assembly: GCA_963574655.1. Taxonomy (NCBI): domain Eukaryota; kingdom Metazoa; phylum Chordata; class Mammalia; order Primates; family Lorisidae; genus Perodicticus; species Perodicticus potto. The sequence goes on along the minus strand of CAUYRH010021347.1, from coordinate 36,481 downwards.
GTCTCACTGTGGTTTCTCAGACAGCTTTAAACTTAGGCTAAAATTTGTCAACCTAACAATATATAAAACGATTCATGAGTAAAACTCTTGATAGCAATTGGCTCTGGGCCCCTCGCATCTTCACTGAAAAAATGATAGGAAATGTGTCTATGCCAGATTTTCTGATCCACTTAATCAGTACATTGGTTTGAAGTTGAAAGACTTCAAGATTGAAATAACAAATGCAGAATGTTCTAGGTGAATGTGGTGATTACAACTTCAATGATGTCCAGTGACTTCATTCTTTAACATCACTGTTTCCCACATTTCATCTTTAATTCTGTAGATTCCATAGAGTAAAAGATAATTACCAAACAACAAATGAATAATTAAAACAGATTTTAGACTAGTTTGGTTTGGGTAATTTGGTACAAAATCATAAAAGTACCTGTAAATCAGAAAAGCAAACATGATTGCAAGAAAATGCATTGTAAATTCAAAATGAAAGTTTTAAAAAATTGGAGAAAAATCTTCACATCCTGAAAAAGGAGAAAACTACACATTAAAATTCTGAACACCTTCTATGTTTCCACATTAATAATACATGACTAACCAATTACAAACGAATAGTCATGTTTTATTATTTTCTACCTGTTTGGTTTTAGGCAAATTGTTTTTGACCAAATTTGCTATGAACAAATAGAAGTACTGATCTGAGCCAACATTCTTCACATGTAGCTGGAGCGAGTTCACGGTGCTGTTTCAAAGAGGCAGAATTTCGCCTGGGCTTATTGACATAATTTATCGCAAACTCTTAAACTTTTTGCCCTGGGGTTCATACGCTTTCTTTTCATTTCTGACTTCCCCACAGGTGTCTGACACTGGATTCTGATCTCTGTCCTGGCCTTTGATTTAATTAACATTCAGTGACCACTAGCCCAGTTTCTTGGCTTTCTGTTTTTACCCTAGTTTTGTTTATTAGCTCTTTTCCTTTCTTTGGGACCAAATGGCCCCAGATGCTCCCCAGGGCTTCTCTTCCCAATTATTTCTAGCAGCTGCCCCTTCCAGGAGGCAGGCTGTCTGGCTCCTTCTATTCCCACAGTTCCCTCTGGTTTTGGTAACCAAATCAGAAACTGAGGGTGATGGTCCCTAAGATCTGTCTCCTTGCTTCCCATGGGCCAGACATACTGATCTTTTCTCTCAGATCCACAGGGTGAGGCAGGTGGAAGCCACATTTGTATTAACATTAGATAAACCACTCTTTGTGCTCCTACTTTACTGGACCAGAAGTAAACACCTGATAAAAACTGGGTCAGATTTTCTTTATCCAGGATTTAGAAGACCATTGTAGTCATTTTAAGTAGCTGGAATATAGAACATAAAGTCAGAAACTAAGGATGGGAGGGCATTCTGCATTGCGTTAACTGGTAACTCAGAGAAAGCCAGCTGTTGTTTTTAATCTTAGAAAGGTATTTTATTCTTTGTTAAGCAATATTGCCTCATGAACAAGCAATGTCTAATAGTTGGACTTTTATTGCTACATATCAGAGACCAATTCTCATTGCATTGTGAGCAAGGTGTATCCACAACTTAGTGATATTGTCCTGCTTAGTAAGTTCATGTGCACAGTAATGAACAACTTAAATACCTACAATTGTTTACCTACCTTTTAAAAAATTATGATAAAATACACATAAAAATTAACTATTTTTATTTTTTTTAATTTTTATTAAATCATAATTGTGTACATGAGTGCAATCATGGGGCACAATGTGCTGACTTCATACACAGTCTGAGATATTTTCACTGGACTGTTTAACATGCCTTCATGGCATTTTCATAATCACTACATGTAGACACTGGTATTCTACATTCAGTAAGTTTCACCTGTACCCTTCTAAGATGCACAAAAATATGGAACGCTTCACGAATTTGCGTGTCATCCTTGCGCAGGGGCCATGCTAATCTTCTCTGTATCGTTCCAATTTTGGTATATGTGCTGCCGAAGTGAGCACTATTTTTAAATGTACAGTTCAATAGTGTTTGGTACGTTCACATTGTTATGCAACCAATTTTCAAACCCTTTATCTTGCAGAACTAAGACACTATAACTATTTAAAAAAACAATTCCCTGCTCTGTCCTTTCCCCCTCCCCAGAAACCACTATTCTATTTTCTGATCATATGAATTTGGCTACTCTAAGTACCTGATATAAATGGAATCATACAACATTTGTATTTTGTGACTGGCTCATTTCATTTAACACAATGTCCGCAAAGTTCATTCACACTTTATCATGTGTCAGAGTGCACTCCCTTTTTAAGGCTGAATAATATTCCATTATATGTATGTGACCAAATTTTCTTATGCATCCACCAATCAATGGACACTTGGGTTGCTTCCATTTTTCAGCTATTGCAAGAAAATGCTGTGAACATGGGAATAAAAATAGAAATCGAGTTTTCAAATGGAGAAAACATTGTGGAAAAGACACACAGAGAAAACTAGATGCAATAAACCAAGAAAGATTTCTGATTTCTTTCTAAATTCTGGTTCTCACCATCTATTGAGATCCACCTGCACTTCTGTTCTTGAGTAATGTGAGTCACCTCTGCATCTATATAATAATTCTCCTTTTATGCTTAAGGTGGTTCAGGCTAGCTTCTGTATTTACAACCAAACAGTCTTGTCTAATATGTGGGTAGAAAAAAAACTCTACAAGCAAAAACAAATTCAAGTCATGACAAATATCACTTTTAGTTTGTGAATGAATAACAAATACAATAAAAACTTCAATATGGACAAGGACATTAAAAATGCTAAGAAGAAACATAAGCTGAAACACCTGTGACCTTCCAGACATTTAGAAAGTAGGTGAGCAAAGGAAGAAAAGTTCCTAAATTAACCCCCCCCAAAGAAAAGATTAGAGAAATTTTAGATTTGGTTATTAGTTTATGTTCTGCTTTTGCTTTCATTTTTTCACTGTCCCTCGGAAAAACCAGAATTGTCCAACAGGGACTGACTTCTCTTCAATTTGTCTTTCGTAACCTTCACAGACAAGATTAACCGCCATGGGAAAAATAAGATGATGTTATAATTTTTACAAGTTCAAAATATTCTTCCCACGTGTCCATTGTATGCCTCATTTTTTTCTGAATCCCGTGGCTTCATACACTTTGAAATCATTGCTATAAAAGTTAAGACAACACGTAGTATTAGTGTCCGTGGCATCTAAACAGAAGAGCTTCCCTCATCCCACATCTCATAGGAAGAGATGCAACAAAACCAAATTGCAACCCAGAGTCTCTCGTTCCTGCCTTGCGGTTTTCATAATGGTATGAGCTTGGAAACTTTACCAAGTCGGAAAAGACAGTGATGTGCTCTTCAAGAAAAAAATGATAGAAAATGTATTTTTTCAAAAAGAAGTAATAATTTCTATATTTATTGGACCCATCGTCCTCCCATTTTCTCAGAAGTAATTTCAGTGGTCAGACCTTGACTCTGCACCACCGCGGCAGCGTTCTTTGTGCTTCTGCCTCGCCCTTCCCCATCACTCCTCTCACTCACTTTCTCAGATGACCTGCTCCTTTTTCTCATACCCTGGCCTTGTGTTTTCTTTAGCCTGCTTTTCCTTCCTCCCACCCCCCCACCTTCACAAACTGTCTGGATAGCTTTCTTTGAAAGACTTTATTTTTTAAGGGATGGTGCTGAAGAAAGTATTTAGGACAAAGCAAGAGGGGAAAGAGACATATCTTTTTTTGTAAGTTTCTCAGTGCTCATGTGGGTATTCTCCCTCTGTGCTGAGATGCAGCACCCAGAATTTACGGCATGCTAAGAGTTTTGTATTAAAGAAGCATAAAGCCCTATAGAAAATCTCCCCAAAAGCCTCCCAAAGAATTTTACACATGTTGACATAGTTGAGTGGCTCTAGCAGCCAATTCATGCATCAGAAGAGAAATTAGCATTTAAATCATCTATATATGCAGAAGGACTGGACCTTCGCAAACTTTCCTCAAATTGGAATCTGTGTCCAGCTAAATTTCTTATATTAAGTTAATGTAAGAAAATGCAACATGGGATCTAACAGTGTCTGTTAAATGATTTTTCACCGAAACACTCACTAAGGAATTATTAATGATTTAACAATTAAATTTACTTTTGGTTATACATAGATCATTTTAATTCAACAGCAAAATGTCCTAGTTGTATTTATATTGTATTATATATATAATATTCATGCTATTTGAAGGGAGGTAGAAAAATGTCTTGCATGGATTTTAAAAACAGTTGGCTATATCACATAAAATTTGCTTCTACTGCTTTCAAAATAATTAATCTCTGTCTACAATTGGTGACATACTGTCTCATCAATAGTTCTCATATTACTTTGAACCTGTAAAAGCAGATGTTGAAGTTCAGCCATCACAGCCACGGTCAAAGCTAAACTGTACAGTAAAACCTGTGAAATTAATTATTCAAATAATTTTTTGTTACTACCTATTTTGTGCGTGGTAACTAAAAACTGGGAGAAAAGGAATCCATACCAGACAGAGGCAACATCTCTCAAGGAACTCATTAGCCTCATTGGAAAGATTGGCCATGCATGAACTCATACTCTTAAAAATACAAAATACAAGCTGATTAAGTATAAAAACAGCAAACAAAAATTCCTATAATGATTCAGATACGGGAAATAGTCATTGACATGGATGGACAGAAGGGTCCAGATGAAGTGGAGGCTGAGAATAACTTGGAAGAGTCTGTGGCGATCAGAGAAATGGGAATGAGGCCCTGGAGCAGTGCATTCCAGGCACAAGGCTGTGAAGTAGATAATATAATCAAAGATGAAAAGCAAAATCATTCCCAACCTGCTTAGGGATAAGAAAAAAAAATAGGATAGAGCAGTGCGTCTAGACAGGAGAGTTTTTAAGGGAAAGAAAAAAAAACATCTCATCTGACTTTTCCAATAGGGGGAAAAAGATTTTTCAACAAGTGAAGCAGCTGCAGAGATACTGGGATTCTCAGCTGATGCTGTGAGACAGATATTTGCCATCCCAAAGCAATCTTAATGAGTTCCAGCAAATATTACAGCAACTTTTATGTTCACAGTTTCTAAGCTAATGAGAGAGATATTTAACAGCAACAATAAAACAAACAAACAAACAAAAGCATATCCGTCTGTGGAGTTTCTGTTGCTTATTTTCCTCAAGGAAATACATACACACACACACGTATTTACATTATATTGGGTTTCGTTTACTATACACACACACATGCATGTATATCTGAGTTATGAATTAAGATTATTTTGCTGGCATTTTATCTGTAACTTTAAAGCACAAGAGTGACATTTGTGACTGTATCTCTAAAGTTTAAAAATCAAGATGCAAAATGTAATCAGTACTAAGAGCACATGTAGTGAAAATAAGCACTGTGGAGTGAGTCAGGCTAGGGCTGACCCACCCTAAAGACGCCTATTTTGAGTAGTTTTGGTGGATTAATTTAGGAGATAAACTTTTCAATCAGAAATTTTGTAATAGGTCACTGAGTTATGCTGATTATTATTTAGAGTAAGGGTTAATGTGGTCTTTGCTTTGAACTTTTATGTATAAAACCGTGGTTTTAGAGGCAGAAGAATGGAACAGTCTTGGAGAGGCTACTCTCACTGTCCTCCAGAATCCCTGGCTTTCTGACAAATAAAGTCTACTGGACTTACCCCTGTCTGTGCCTTTTGGCTGACAATGACAGGTGACCAGACCCTTTTTGTCTGGTAACAGTGCCTCAGTTGAAAAATATCGTGCATCTTCGTTGAAGATTAGGCAATAGACTGCATTTACGAACGAAGATGCATTTTATTCTCCTAGAGACCTTCACAGAGTGGATTGCGTGTACACCTAGGGGTATGTGCCTGTGTGCTGGCACAGAGTGCCATGAGGTCAATACACCACATCTTTCTGGAGTAACAATTTCATCTGATGATTAGAAGTAAGGCAAGTTAAGTAATTTCATAGTAAGTAACTGAAGACATAGTTTCCATATTCAAGTATAATCTGCTCAGAAAAATTATAGTCCAGAATGCCAAATGTTCCAGAAATTTCACAAGAAAACATGAGACCTAAAACCAATTTTCTCTAAGGTTGACTGTGTAAGCTCCTTCCTCACACAGCAGGAGGAACAAGGAAGGCTACGTAGAGGAGGTTAGAGCAAGTTAACTCTCAGTAGAAGGACTTTGGAAGAAATCTTTCCGATATCATTGTGCTAGTGGATTCTTTGTTTCTTCCACACTTCTGTATCCTGCTTTTTACTTAATCTTATAACTGAAAGAGTAGAACAATAATTGGTTGGGTAAGGTTGTTTTCCAGGTTTTAAGGACAAGTTAGAAAGGCCCTTTTCCTTTATGTATGGCCTCTGGGTCTTGAGGCTGGTGACAATACCTCAAATCCCATCTCCATCCTATTGAGTTGGTCCTGGGTCCCAAATAATGTTCCCTAGGGCTGTGGGTAATGCCAGACAATCAGTTCAGTCTGCACCATTAACCTCCAGGGATTAGTAGCTCTCTGTGCAATTGAATGTTCCCAGATTAGTCCCTGTGGTGAACCACCTGCCAGGACTCAGCACATCACAGGCAAGCTAAGAAGCTAGCTAAAGATTTAAAGCTCAAACTTGAGCTGAGCAATCAGGATATTTTTCTCCCACAATTTATAGCTACTGTGGCATGACCTAATTTTTCATTCCCAGTTTGTTTGTGGTTGTTTTTTTCCTTAAATTTTGAGGGTTACCTTATGTAATACAATTTGTTTCACAAAAATGCACAGAAGAAATAGAATCTTCCTTATAAAATCGTAAAACATGCTATAATCCAGAACATATTCTTGAAAGTTTCATTAAGTTCTTATTGTTAATATGATATTTATTGAAATAGAAGTTCTTGGCCTCATGTAAATAAGGGTTACCTTTCATTGGGGTGATAGAAGAACAAAGTTAGCAGCAGAAAAGCCCATGGGGAGCTCCAGGCTCTGCATGGAATGTACACAAAATGTATGAATCATAAAAGCTAAGCTTGACTGGCTGTAGCTTAACATTATCGATGTATAAAGATAAATGTTTTGTTATCAAAGAAAATAGAGTTAAGAAGGAAACAAATGGAACCTGCCTGAAACAACCACAACAAAATGGACACATTATATGATAAAAACTGTTTTCGGGACACTGGATACAGGCAGTGTAAGGGCAGAAAATCCCTGAGAGAGAAGAAACATGTAAGGTATGATCTGATTTCAGGAGACCACGGTGCATGGAGAGGAAACTCAGGTGAATCTTGTCAACTCCCTGGGCCGAGAGGACAGAACTGAAAATTTTAGGAGAAGGGAGTGGCTAGGTCTTGTCAGAAAGAATATTGGAGAAGGGTGAGCTCCTCAGACAGAAAACACCAGAGACCTCAAAGGGTCATCCTCAAATATTCAGTAGAGCACCGACTAGGGCATGTATGTGAGAAAACTTGCCATGAGTGAGCAGAATCCTCCCAGAGGACGCTCAGGGCCAAGAGTACTGCCTGTTTCCATCATCCAGATCGGCAAATCTCATAATTCATGGAATATTGGATGGAGTGATTCGGAAGGCTCTTGCTTTGGTAGTGTGAAATCTGCTCCTACTTTTAGTGCTATCTAAATCTTTTTTTTTTTTTAATCTTAAAAGAAATACCTAGATGGATAAAACTATTTTTAAGTAAGCAAACCATTTACAGGAATACAAAAATATCCAACACTGAAGAAAGAAATTTTACAACATCTTGTATCCAATCTAAGATTATGAGAGGCACAAAAAGACAGGAAAATGTAATCCGCGATGAGGAGAAAAATCAATTAAAACCAATCCAGAGCTGGTGCAGATATTAGACTCAGCTAGCAATGACATTAAAATAGTAATTATAATAGTTTTCTAGATGGTAAAAGAGACACAGTTTGAACATCTAAGGGTGAAAATTAGATCTGATATGAACAATACTCTGGGTAGAATTAATGGCATATTAGATACTACAGAAAACATTAATGAACTTCAAGACATAGAAATGGAAAATATCAAAATTAAACAAAAAAAGAAAAATAAGAAAGAGCATCAGTGATTTGTTTAACAATTTCAAAAACCCTAATACAAATATTATTGGAGTTCCCCAAAACACAGTAAAAATATCTAGGAAATAATGGCTAAATATGTTCTAAATTGATTTCAAAAAACTATAAATACTTATATCCAAGAAGCTCGATGTACTTTAAGTACTAGACTCAAGAAGAAACCCATACCAAATGACTATGTAATCAAGTTATTTTTTTTTTTGAGACAGAGCCTAAAGCTGTCACCCTGGATAGAGTGCTGTGGCATCCACAGCTCACAGCAACCTCCAATTCCTGGGCTCAAGTGAGTCTCTTCCCTCGGCCTCCCAAGTAGCTGGAACTACAGGCACCCGCCACAACGCCCGGCCATTTTTTGGTTGCAGCCATCATTGTTGTTTGGTGGGCCTGGGCTGGATTCAAACCCACCAGCTCAGGTGTATGTGGCTGGTGCCTTAGCCTGTTGAGCCACAGGCACCAAGCCGTAATCAAGTTATTTTAAAAATTTTTTGATAAATGTATTTTAACAGCAACCAGGGAAGAAAAGACACCTTATATACAGAGGAATAATGACATATTTCTCATGAAAAAGAATTTGAGCAAAAAGAAAAGAGCTACTTGGATGGAAAGAAACAAAAGCCAAAACCTGCCAATCAACAATTCTACAGTTAGAAAAAATATATTTTAAAAAATGTTGAAATAAAGATTGTTTTCAGACATACAAAATCTGAAAGAATTTATCACCAATAGATTCGCATCAAAAGATATTTTAAATGAAGTATCCTAGGAAGAGAGAAAATAATACAAGATTGAATAGTGAATAGATGGGTAAATATTTGGTATTTTTTTAATACGTAAATCTTATTAGGAAATAATGAACTATTATTACAAAAATAATAACACTGTATCAGGAATTTATAACATATATTAATAAAATGTGTAATAATATTAGCATAGGGGAAATGTAAATATACTATTGTAAAATTCCTATACATGAAGTGGTATAATCTTGCTTGACGGTACACTATAAAAAAATTAAAGATGTATCATATAAGCCACAAAGCAGCAACTATAATAACAATGAGTAGTATTTAATAAGCCAAGAAATGACATAAAATCATATTTAAAAATTCAATTAACCGAAAAGGAGGCTAAAAATTAGTAAATAAAGAACACATATAATAAAAAGAAATAAAATCACAAGATGATAGACTTAAATCTATTTAACTATCACATTAAATTTAAATGTTCTTTTTTTTTTTTTGGAGACAAAGTCTCACTTTATCAACTTCGGTAGAGTGCCTTGGCGTCAGCTGACAGCAACCTCCAATTCCTGGGTTTACCTGATTCTCTTGCCTCAGCCTCTGGAGTATCTGGGACTACAAGGTGCCTGCTATAATGCCCAGCTATTTTTTTGTTTCAGCATAGTGGGGGCCAGATTTGAACCAGCCACCTCTGCATATGGGGCCAGCGCCCTACCTACTGAGCCACAGGGGCCGCCAGATTAACACTCAGGATAAAAGGCAGAAATTGTCAGATTGGAAAACTTAAAGAAGAAGGAGTACTTTCTAATTCATTCTGTGAGGACAGCATTATCCAGATACCAAACAGACAAAGACAGTAGGGTTGAAAAATTTTAAAAAGCATAAGCCAATATTTCTCGTGAATTAAATATTAGTAAATTAAATCCTAAAATATATAAAAATAAATTATACGGCCAGGAAGGCAAGTTTGGTTTAACATACAAGTATTGATCAGTGTAGTTATCCATATTAATAAGCTTAAAAAGTAAAGTCATATGATTCTTCAGTAGATTCAAGAAAAGCACTTGATGAAATTCATCATCAATGCCTGATAAACAATCTCAGCAACAAAGCTTAGAGGAATGCTTTGTTAACTTCATAAAGGGGTGAACCTACTGTTAACATCATATTGGTGAAACATGGAATGCTTTCTTTTCTCACTAATGTCAGGAACAACACAGTGATGCCTACTCATCTATTCAACATTGTAGGGGGTGTGGTGGGTGCAGGGGATGGGGGTGGGGTGATTCTAACCAGGAGAAAGATGCAAAAGGTATTAAAAAGCAAGATTGCAAAAGAGGATGAAAAATGTCTTTGTTCATAGACAACATGATCACCCAATTGAAATATATGATAAAATCTACATGAGCTAGAACTGACAAATGAGTTTGGAAAGTTTGCAGAATCCAAGATCAAAATAAAATATCAATCGTGTTGCTTAGTGTTCCCTTTGAATCAAAGAAGTTCTTTTTTTCATAAAACTGTACGAACTGATTTTAGAATTCATAGAGAAATACGAATGAGCTACAATCGCCATTATAATTTTGAAAAAAGAACAAAGTTGAAGAACCAGCACTATCTGATTTCAATATTTTATTATAAAGTATGGGATTGGTGTCCCGAGAAACGGGTAAATAGAAGAAGTAGACTTCACAAATAGAATCTCACATATATGGACAACTTATTTTTTATGAAAGTGCAAAGGAAATTTAGTGGGGAAAGACTAGTCTTTAAAAAAATGTGGTGCTATATTATCTGGTTATCCACATGCCAGAACAAATACATAAGTGAAGAACAAACCAACATCACACTAAAATTAATTCAAAGTGGATCATAGACATAAATAAGAAACCAGAACTGTAAAACTTTTATGAGAAAGAGAAAGTCTCAGTGACCATGGGTTAGGCAAAGATTTCTTTGATATGCCACCAAAAGTACATTGCTTAAAAAGAAATATTAAAAATTGCTAAATTGGTCTTCATCTAAATTTAAAACTTCTGTTCCTGAGAGACACAGCTAATTGGATGAAAAGATAATCCCGTACTTGGAGAAAATATTTGCAAGCACATGCCTGATAATAGGCATGTACCCAGAATATGCAAAGAAACCTAAAAACTCAAAAATAAGAAAGTATCTTGACAAACAACCGAGCAAAAGATTTGAATAGACACTTGTCCAAAGAATATATAAAGATATATGATGGCAAATAAACACATCAAAATATATATAGCATTACTCATTAGGGAAATGCAAATTAAACTGTAATGATATGCCATTACACTCTGCCTGGAAGGACTAAAATTAAAAGGACAGACTATAATAAATACAGAGTGTCCATAAAGTTCGTGTGCAGTTAAAAATAACCAGCTATTTTAAATTGCTCATGAACTTTATGAACACCCTGCATTTATAAGGACTTGGAAAAACTGGAACTTTTATACACTACTGATAGGAATTTCCAATGGTATCACCACTTTGGAAAACATTTTGACACTTTCTTAAAACATTAAAACATACAACTACCAGGCGATCTAGCATTCCACACCTGAGTATTTACTCAGGAGGAAAGAAAGTATGTGTCCTTACAGAAACTCATAGCGAATAAACAACACAGATACCCATCAACGGGTGAATAAATAAATCATGATGTGTATATAAATACAACTGTTTCATTACCCTGTAATAATCATGTCGAATGAAAGAAACCTTATGTAAAAGAATACATCCTATATGATGGTATTTATTTAAAACTATGGAAAATGCAAACTAATCTACACTGATAGAGCAGGGATTAGCTGGAGGAAGGTGGGGAGGAAGGTGGCAAGAGGGAGGGGTTACAAAGGCTGTGAGAAGACTGTTAAAGGCGAAGAATATGTTCATTATGTTATTGGGGGGATGGTTTCGTAGGTTACTACATAAGTCAAAATTTATTTTCGGTTTGCTGTGTGCCAATTATAAACTTCCTTTTTTTTTAAAACAGGGACAAATCAACTCTGCAAAGATGACAATCCTACCTGTCAAAAACATTGTCTATTCCTGGATGCCTTGAAAAATGGGTCTGTAATTGTTGGCCTCCTAAAGCCACCATGCCCATATCCACATGGGGAAGAGATAGACACAGAAGAACCATGCTCCATATGGATATTATACAATCCTAAGTGGAAGTATAGAATTCTACTTTGTGGAATTTCTAAATAGAAAACACATACTTACAGCACATTAAAAATCATTAAGTTCCATAGGTCTTTATTTTTCAAAAGAAAACTTTTAGGAAATATGAGTAGCAGTAGGTTTTATTTTAGTTGATTTTTAAAAGACTGTGTAACAGTAGCTCAGAGTAACACCTGCCAGGGTAGCGAAGGCCAACAATTTAATTTGTGCGACCGGAGTAGCATGAGCAGTTTCACCACCCTATTCACAATGCAGAAGCCATTTATTGCCCTTTGCAGGGTAATGAATTGATTTTGCTCCCTTCAAAAGATGTTTTACTTAAATTGTGCAAACATGATTTACAACAATTACCAGCAGTGTGGTTCTTAGACAATAGAGCCAGCTCTAAATGGGCAACACATAAACTATAATTTCTAACCCAGCAGAAAGAAAAGGATCCAAAATTTTACATAAACTTTTATAGCTTTTGGTTGATGTCTCTCTATATAGAATAAAAAATATTTTAATACAAAAATATAAAAAGCAAATTTTTCTAATATATACGTTATATGTACTTTAAAAAACTAAATATGGATATTGAATCTATCATCATGGGTATCAGTTGTAGCGCTTTATAAAACCCTTTTATCGCAACCCTAGAATGGTATATACTCCAACTGATATGCTCCGGCATTGTATTATAAAAGGCATTACCCAGAGCATTTTCCTGAACTATCATAAAAGCAATAAAAGATGGCCCAAGACTCCACAATTTGTGCTTAGTTTTAAAGGTCCTTCACAAATTCCTTTCTGCTTTGTTGAATGGCAAATGCTGAAGACTGTGGCATGGCCCTCTCCAGACAGACATAAAATCTCCCACTACTGCTTAAAATTGCACAATAAGGATTTATTCCTTTGATTAAGCATTGAGCTCTCTATGCAGTGATAAAGTTTTTTAAATAACTTTTTGTGTAGTTATTAGAGTTTTCTTGGTTTATTTTAAGATTTACTTTTTTTGGTGTTTTAGTTTATTTTTATTTAGCATATTAGTTTAGTTTAGTTTCAGATTTCTAGGAGAATTGAAAGATAGATTCCCTGTGTACCCCCACACTCACTTTTCCCTATTACTAGCACCTTACATCCCCATGGTACATTTCCAACTTAATAAATCAATACTGATGCATTACTATTAACTGAAATCCATACTTCATTCAGACACCCTTAAATTTCACCTAATGTCCCTTTTCGGCTCAGAATGCTACTTTCTATTCAGTCATCTGTCTACTCAGGCTCCTCTTGGCTGTGACAGTTTCTCAGACTTTTCTTGCTTTTGGTCTTTTGTACTTGTCACTCCATTGGTTTTGCGGAATGACTTCCTAATGACTAGCCTTGAGTTATGGATTCTTTGGAGGATGACCCAGAAATTAAAATGCCATTCTCATCACACCATATCATGGTTATGTGCTGTCAATGTGACGTGTCACTCTTGATGGTCACCTTGACCCCCTGGCTGAGGTAGTGCTTGACAGTTTTCGCCACAATAAAGTTTCATCTTTTTTTTTTTTTTTTTTGTAGAGACAGTTTCACTTTATTAACCTCGGTGGAGTGCCATGGCATCACAGGTCACAGCAACCTCCAGCTCCTGGGCCTAAGCTATTCTCTTGCCTCAGCCTCCTGAGTAGCTGGGACTACAGGCGCCTGCCACAACGCCCGGCTATTTTTTTGTTGCAGGTTAGCCGGGGCCGGGCTCAAACCTGTCACCCTCAGCACGTGGGGCCAGTGCCCTATTAACTGAGCCACAGGCACCGCCCTAAAGTTTCATCTTTTTCTCCCTTTTTCTTACTAAAAGGAAAGTCAGTCGCTCTAATGAGTGAGAGTAGCTACATAAATTATTTTGAATTCTTCTGAGTGAGAGATAACCATTTATTTTTCATTTATTCATTTATTCATATTTGTATGGGCTCATGGATAACTACTTTATAGTCTATATTATAAGCCAATGCTATTTCTTTTGTTGTTCAACAATTCCAACTTTGGCCACTGAGAGCTCTTCAGGCTGACCCTATCTTACTTTGACATTTGCCATAATTATGGGTTGTGGGACTTTCTTTTTGTTGCTAAGGGGTCTTTACTTTCTAGCACAATAAGATGTTTCGGGATCATATATTTTTTTTCGCTCTAGACTGAAATCAGCCATTTTTTTAAAAAAACATGATTCTTTTTATTGAAGAGTATTAGAAACCAAGATGAGAGAGTTTGATGTACTTTCATAATGCTGTGTTATTGATCTGGGGTATGTCAACTAACCAGAGCAAGGAGCCACATATGTGTATATTAAGGTATGTATGTGCACATATCCATATTATAACTATTTCTGTATGTCACTATCTGTATCTATATTAAACTGCACCTGAGTTTGATTTGATGTTCTCTGCTCTGATGACATCCATTATCATAGGCTTCTATTCTTATCTATAAACTCTGAAACCAACATTGAGTAACCTGACTCCCATCACTCACCATCCTTTTGTTTAGTTGTTTACTTACAATGTATGTAGTGCATCAGAATTATTAAGAAAAATCTTTATTGATAAAATTACTTCTTTTCCTTTGCGCAGATAACCAGTAATGGCATTGCTGGATAGACTGGTATTTCTGTTTTTAGTTCTTGAGGAATCTCCACACTGTTTTCTACAGAGCAGTCTCACCCACAGCATTTAAGTGTTCCTTTTTCTGTTTCCACACCATCATCTATTATTATTTAACTTTATTTATTTATTTATTTATTTTTTGGAGACAGAGTCTCAAGCTGTCACCCTGAGTAGAGTGCTGTGGCATCACAGCTCACAGCAACCTCAAACTCTTGGGCTTAAGTGATTCTCTTTCCTCGGCCTCCTAAATAGCTGGGACGACAGATGCCTGCCACAGTGCCTGGCTATTTTTTTATGGCAGTTGCCGTTGTTGTTTAGCTTGCCCAGGCCAGGTTCAAACCTTTAAGCCTCAATGTATGTGCACCATAACCACTGTGCTATGGGCGCCAAGCCAGTATTATTTAACTTTTTAATAAAAGCCATTCTAACATGGGTAAAGTGATATCTCGTTGTGATTTTAATTTGCATTTTCCTGATATTGAGCATGTTTCCATATGTTATTGGTTATTTGTCTATCTTCTTTTGAGAAGTTTCTGTTCATGTCCTTTGTCCCTTTTTAAATGGTTTTTTAAATTTGTTTTTCCTTGCTGATTTGTTTCAGTTCTTTGTAGATTCTGGATATTAGCCGTTTATTGAATGTATAGTTTGCAAATATTTTCTACCATTCTATGGGTTGTCTATTTTCTCTGTTGATTATTTCCTGACACCTGAATGTGTATTGGAGTACATCTCACAAGTGCAAAGACAGGGAATCAGCCTAAGTGTCCATCAGTTCGTGAGAGGATTAACAAAATATAGCCATGAGTATCATGAAGTACTACTCGGTCATAAACAGGATGAATTAATGCCTTTTGCAACAATTTGAATGGAAATGGAGACCATTTTTTATTCTAAGTGAAGCCTCTATAGATTGGAAAAATAAATGCCACACGTACTAGCTATTCAGTTGCAACTAACTGATGAGCACGTGTGCACAGAGAGAGGTCAAACTCAGTGAAAATTAAGCATAGTGGGGGAGGGAAAGGAGATGGGCCAAAACCTATCTAATAAGTACCATGAATGTATTTGGTTGATGGGCACTTATAGCCATGACTCAAGCATTGTAAAAGCAATGAATGTAAGCAAAAATATTGGTACCCTTTGTAATATTTTGAAAGAAAAAGAGTCTTTTTCAACTATATTCTTATGCTTAGTTTTGTGCAACTTCAGACTCTTCGAATTTCCAAAGTTACTTAGATTAGCACCTTTCCCCTCCACTCCCTTCAATAAGATTGCTGTATAGTCATATGTTTGAAGTATAATTAGATTGTTCCATATTCTGCATTCCACCATTGGATCCTCTTAAATATTTTTTGTAAGTGCATACATTAAAATTTATTCTTTTCTATTAAGTACTATTAATTTTTCAAATACATAGTGTCAAGTATCCCCCGTTATAATATAATGCAGAATCATTTCAAATTGCCCTAACAATTTTCTGTTCTTTAACAATTCAGCTGTCCTTTACTCCCCTCCAAATCCTTTACAACCACTCACTTTTTTTTGGCATCTCTATAGTTGTGCCTTTTTCTGAGTGTGATTTAATTAGAGTTATACAATATGTCGCCTTTCAGACTGGCTCCTTTCACTTGCAATATGCATTTAAGATTTATATATGTCTTTTTGTGACTTGATAGGTCATTTCTGTTTCTTGATAAACAATGTTTTGTTGTATTTATAAATCACATATTCCCCTTGTTTTGTACATTGCTTACTTTTCCATTGACACCCTAATTATAATTATTATGCTAATTATATTAATATATTGACCCCTTAATTATAATTGATATATTAATTAAAATTATTTTAAATTCCTTGTTTGATCATTCCAACAGGTGTCATATGTGAGCTTGATTCAAATGTTTACATCCTCTTAAGCCTTTTTAAAATATTGCCTTTTAACATACTTTATAATTTTTGTTGTAAATTGGACACAATGTATAAGGTAATAGGAACTGAGGTAAATAGGTCATAATGTGATATTTAATTATAATCTGGCTGCAACAGTAGGTTCCAGAGGCTTTAAGTTCCTCTAATGCCCTTGTTTCTGTCTCTCCTGTTGACCTTGGTCTTTACTAAGTACTTCTCAGAGATAATCAGCGTCTCGCTGCTCTTCATCTATAATCCACTGTTACGCTGGAGCTCAGTGATACGGCCATAAGGAGTGGGGGAGGGGAAGCTTTCTATAACCTTATGATTAATCTTAGCTGGCCTGTGTCCCTGAGCTGTAAATGTCAAAGTGCTTCTCAGTAATTTTTTTCCGCACTGCTTGGATGAGACAGGAAGGCTAGAGGGGGCCGGAATGAGAGAATGCACTTCCTCAAGTGGGATAAGGCTCTGGTACAATGGTTTCCTCTGAAGAGAAGGTTTTCGTAATGGAGAACACTCTGGGCCTATTTTACAATTCTTACTCTACCTCTCCCTCTGCCAGAGTCATGAGGAGATCTTTTTTCAAGTCTTCAACTTGAGAACTTGGTAGAGTTTCTAGATGTAAATCTATAGAAATGTGGGCCTCCTGTGTAGTGTGGCTCCCAGGACTTTCTCATTCTCATACTCACCCATAATCAGCCTCCAACAATTCACCAAAATGTGGTTCTAGTGGCTTTTGCTCCTGGTAAGAAAATTTCATCTGGGACTCTCTCATTTCACTTGTTTCCCTAGATGTCAGGGTAGCAGTTTTCCCTGTCACCTTAGATCTATGGTGGGTCTAAACAAAGTAATTAATTTTTAGTTTGGTCAACTTCTTATTTTAAAAATGATAGTGATAACTTCCAAGTTCTTTTTATTTTGGAGCTGATTTCAGAAGTCTATACAGGGTAATATTTTAAAAAGCAATGTCCTAGAATAAATAAATTCTTACACTTAATGTGTACTGGACACTGTATTATGACCTTTATATATAGCCTATTATTTAAAAGATACAACAAATCTTTAAGATGGTCATCAGGAGATTTAGTTACCAACACTGTGTACTTTTCACTGTCATGCTACCTTGTATTACAGAAACTTTGCTCGCTCACAGTTAAATGAAAAGAAATATTAAACAAATTTTATTTAGCAGAAAATACTTTGTTCAGCAAGAGTAAATTGTCTTAATTACCCAAACTCTGTTTGACAAGCAGACTCCTTGTTGAGAAGAGGCCTAGGAGCTTCTATCAAAACCTCTTTTTTTCTCCCATTTGGTCTTTAAATGAATTATGTTTTACAGATACACTTCTGGAATAAGATTAGGAATTTTTTACAGATGAAATGCCAGTTTATTTTGTAAAGATGTCAATACTGAGCAAGCAGGACCATTTGCTTCTCTAGAATATCTTTCAAATAAAGGGAAGTTTGAGAGAACAATTTCCAGGACAGAGAAATCCTTATTGACATATGAAAACTGTACCAAAATAAACTTGCAACATATGGCACTGTATTTTCTTTAGGAAAACAAGCCCCTCGGGACACAATTCTTTGATACTAATCACAGCAGTAATTAGAGACAATGTTGGTTGGCATTCGTGAGTGCAAATACACAACTAAGACGTCTCCCTTCTCCCACTCAGTCAGTGGCCTGATAAGTTAATTTCTAAGACTGGTCTCACAGTTGCTGGTTCTGGAGAGATGTCATACACATTTCCAAGGATGAAACTGGAAAACTAGTAGAAGGCAAGTGAAAGCCTTTGTTCAATTATAGTTGTTTGGCCTCTAAATAATACTTCTGCGGTTTGAGAAAATGTTGACCAACAAAGAGGAGGTCTTAAAGCAAACTTGAGCGTGTAAAATTGGGTTTATCTGGTAAGCATCTAAAGCAAAAAACTATTATAGAGCCCCACAGGTATTCATGTAAATTGTACCACTTATTTAAGAGAGAGGACATCTAAGCTAAAAGACTTTATATTCAGAAACACTGGTATTGAAATGTTATGTGGAATAAACCTGTAATGTGACAAAGTTGTTTTCAAGTGCCTTGGAAAAATTTTAATAAGGAGAAAGCATGGGCAGCATTGGTAGAAGAATTCTGTGTTGTAAATACACCGGGCAATCTAAGCAGGTTGGCAGAAAAAAAATGTTGAAATCAATTAGAAATTTTTTTTAAAGGGAGGCAATTTCTCTAATGTTTCTTACAAAGGGAGCAGGGGAAGAGTTTGATTAATAGACAGAGGTTATTTATAAAAATTATGAGGCTTACTGATAGTAATTTCTTTGAAAAGCCTGAGTGAGTATCAGTTTTTATACCCTTGTTATTATGAGCCAATGAGAAGGGTAATGTCATTGCAGAGTTTGACATGAAGGGTCAGCCTTGCAAAGTTTCCTTGCTTCATGCAATGCAATCCATCAAGTCACTGGAAGCTCCCTCCCTCACAGAGTTGCAGGGCACACTTAGGGGCCCCACTCTGACCAATGGTTGAGCAATCTCCTAGCAACAAGCTATGAACACAGGAAAAACAGAGCCCTGCTGGAGGGTTTGGTGGGCATGAGGCAGTGTGGGTGGAATGAATACTTCCAACAAAGACAATGGAGCCTTCTCATGGAACAGATGTACACTGAAATTTCTAAAAGTTGCCTGTGATATCTTTTTCTCTCTAAAGTAGTCACGCTTCTAACATTTACACAGGTTAAAATTTTAACCTGGTTAAATCTACTTTGGCTTTTCCTTTCTTAGCTGTCAGTAGGCATTTATAACTAGCCTCCAAACAAAATAAGTTCATGAGACATTTTCTGAAACGTCTCTCATGATTATGGTGAAGCTAGAAATATGCCCAACTTGGCTCTTGATGACGTGCACTAACAGAAAGCAGAAAGAGGGCAAACAATACAAATCAGGGAACTGGTAAAAAAAAAAAAATACTTTGGGGAACCGTTTGAAATGTCTTCTATGATATTTTTCCAAAATATGTTTTTTCATAATTTTGGATAGCTTATCTATTTTAAAACCCTTTAACTCTTCCCATGATATATAGGATAAAGCTCAACATCTTTAACATGCCCTTTGTGATCTGTAGCATACCTATGGTTTCATAGGTAACTGTTCTTCACCATACTAAATTATGCAATTTTTTAAAAATCCCTATAGTTTTCATATCCATGAGTGTGCTTGAATTTCTCTACTTCTTTTGTTCTACCCGGAAAATTTTTGCTCCCCTTCTGTAATAAACTGAGACTCTCCTATGCATCCGTTTCCCTCCCTCTGGCCCAGTTCACTGGGAGATACTAAAAGTTCTGCTGTCTATTTTTTCAGCACTTTGTCTGTACCACTATCTCTCAGAACTCAGAGCCCAAAGAATAATGTCTACTTATGCGTCAGTTTTTTATCAAAAGTATGAGCTACTTCAGGCCAGGGACAAGTTGGAATTCCCCAGGATTCCCAAATGGCAGAACAATGAATAGTAAGTGACCAAGGGACTGAATTATGAAAAGGAAAAGTAGATTAGAGGACGATGGGAAGACAGATACCCTGGGATTTGTCTTTTACAGGAGAGATCCACCGGGTACAAAAATCTCCCCAGAATAAATTCATAATTCACATTTCATACATGCATTTGCTCCCTAGCTTATAGAGGAAAGAGATGCCATTTGCACAAATTACCCCCTCCCTCCCTCACCAGAGTTCCATTTCCAACACAATTGACTTTCCAGTAACTTCCAGGGAGGAGGCCTCCACTGTCTCAAAGTTTCCATTGTTTTTTTTTTCTTTTTTTCCTTGTTTTTTGAGACAGAGCCTCAAGCTGTCACCCTGGATGGAGTGCTGTGGCATCACAGCTCCTCCAATTCCTGGGCTTAAGCAAGTCTTCTGCCTCTGCCTCCAAAGTTGCTGGGACCACAGGCACCCGCCACAACACCTGGCCATTTTTTGGTTGCAGCCGTCATTGTTGTTTGGCAGGCCGGGCTGGATTCGAACCCGCCAGCTCAGGTGCACGTGGCTAGCGCCTTAGCCGGTTGAGCCACAGGCGCTGAGCCTAAAGTTTCCATTCTTGAATGCTTCTCATTGTTAGGAAGCTGTTAGTTTGTTTTGTTTCTTTTAAATATAAAACTGAAATCTTTATCTCTGTTAATCCAGCTTTTCTCCTCTAATCTTGGATATAGGGTTTATTTTGAAAGGTACAAAGAATAAAGTTAACGTAATTTCACATAACAAATACCCCAATATTGAAATCTGAAATCTAAGGGAAGTTACCTTAACTCTGTGAGACTCAAATTACTTTCTTTTTTAAATCTTTGGACAGAATCATTCTTCTTAAAATCTTTAAATTAGCACCAACCTCGTAGGGTTATAGAGATGATCAAATGAAATGAAACATGCAAAGCAGCTAAAACAGTATCATATATTAATAAAAACCACAGAAACACACACACACAAAGCTGGTTAAACAGGTCCTAGTTCTTTCAACCATTAAACATTCAACATTCCCTTCAACATCCTGGCTGACCTTGATTTAATGCATTTCTGTTTGTCAAAGTCCCTCTGGTAATGAAGTGCCCAGAATGGTACACATTATAACAAATATGGACAAAGCAGGGCAGCCTCCAGGGGGATGATTTCCTTCCTTGATGAGACACCAGCCTTCCATTAGAGCAACAACATTTACATTAGTTTTTTTGGCAGCTCTGCAACACTATTGATTTATATTGTGTTCATAGTTGACTAAAACCCCTCAGTCACTTGTGAATGAAATGCTCCAATATAGGTCTCTACCACTCTAATCTTGTAGAGTGGGTCATTTTGAACAAATATGTAAAATTATAATTCTAATCCAGTTGGTTTTCTTTCTGGATTTAACTCTTTGTTAACCTTCTTAAAGTGCAAGTCCAACAGGGTACTAGCAGTAATTTTGCATTTTTGATGAGTACATAGAACATAAAATGAAAAACAAATTTGGCCTGAATCATGGAAAGGATTAAATGGTATAGCATATATAAAACTCCAAACATCTTTCCTGAAATATAGTAAGAAACTTTGTAAACTATACTTCACCTCTATGTGATATTCAAGTTTGACAATCAACACTTTATATATTCTAGAATAGAACCGAAGCAGAGTACTTCTTAGTAATAAAAATCAAGCAGACATCAATCAACTATTAATGCTGTTTAAAAATGGCTATACAATCAGCTATGAATCCATTTGATACTATTATTATAACTATGCTGTCTTTTACCCAGAAGTTCCCCTAACAGGGTACACATTGTGAGCCCTTCTGCCTTGGTTGATGGTTTTGTGTGTTCATTCCCCTGCCCCTTTCCCCACCTGGTAATGCCCTGGGCTCAAACAAAAAAGAAGTGCATTCCTTGAAAGAACTGGTTTCCTTCAGGCTCCTCTCCTCTTTGCAGGGTCCTTGTTTTCTCCTAGGTGCCACCCTGTGCCACTCTTCTACAAGGCATCACCTTTGGCTACATTCTGCTAAAAATCATTAGTAAGAGAGTTCAGTTTTTATGCTTTCATTTCATTGAAAGGCTATTGAATCTTTCATGATTCAAAAAAAAAATGTTCTTAATTTGATAGAGTTATAGGTGAATTAATTTTGGCAAGGTCTTCCTGGCCACATAAAAAATAACACCAGAGGCTTAACAGTCCATTGATAATGTTGATGAAACAAACTACAAACTGCGTTAATTTATACATTCAATAAATGTTTACTGATTACCTGTTATATGTGTCAGGCATTAAAGATAAATAAGGATCAGGGCGGATCTGATTCCTCCCCTCATGATATTCTCAGTCTTTTGCGGAAGACAGGCAATAAACAACTTAGCTCCATACCAGGGGTGATGATACCTCACAGGACCATATTTTAAGACACATCTACTCATTTTTTAACCTTACATTTCCCCTTTTCTTTCTCTCGTTAGTGCTGGAGAGGAAGTTTGTAGAAGGGACTAAAACTAAAAACAGGCTAATATGCAGTTCCCTTTGTGAGGATGTTATGCTGGATGTTCTGGAAGGAAGAAGAAGGGATGTTCCTTTGGAAAATCAGGATGGATGGGCTCTCCTCTAGAATAAAAACAGTCCCAGAGGTTGGAAGGTGGAAAGATCACAGACTCTAGAAGCGGTTCTCGACCTGTGGGTCATGACCCCTTTTTAACAATGAAAATGCAGTGCGGCATTAGCAAGGTTGAGAACCCCTGCAGGAGGCATGGGGACAAAAACCTGCCTCCCACAGCTCCTTGGGAAGGAGACAAGTCCTCAGAGAAGAGGGAGCGCATGGCATCCTCGCCTGCAGAGGGTGGTATGGCGCACACTGTTAGCCAGGAGGACAGGGCCCTGGGGTCTCTTGGATCTTTTCCACTAACTGGGGGGCAAAGGCCACAAAACTGACTGAGTTTAAACTCCCCTAGATCCTAGGATTATGAGAGTTTAAAATTAAAAGCATATTTCAGGCACACTTGAGCTCTTAGAAATGAAATTCACAATTTTCTAAATGCTATGAATAAAATAAACAAGGTGGTATGGTAGAATGTGGTCAGAACAGGGGCGGCGCCTGTGGCTCACATATACCGAGGGTGGCGGGTTCAAACCCCGCCCCGGCCAAACTGCAAAACAGAAAAATAGCCGGGCGCTGTGGCGGGTGCCTGTAGTCCAGCTACTCGGGAGGCTGAGGCAAGAGAATCGCCTAAACCCAGGAGATGGAGGTTGCTGTGAGCTGTGTGACACCACGGCAGTCTACCGAGGACGATAAAGTGAGACTCTGTCTCTACAAAAAAAAAAAAAGAAGAATGTGGTCAGAAGAGGTTTTTCTGAGAACATTTTTTGACCCCTGACCTGATGAATGTGAATGGGTCAGCTACGTGAAGAAAGAGTATTACAGGCACAGGGGCAGTCAGAGCCAGGGTCAGGGGATATGAATGACCTTGGCATTCTCACATGCATGCATAAAGACCAGCATAGCTAAGGCAAAGGAGTTAAGAGTATAGCTGCAAAAGGTGAGAAAGGCAAAATTGGATCAATGTGGAGCTTTCTACTTTGTGTTAAGGAATTTGAGTTTTACTCTGAACGCAATGAGAAACCAGGGAAGATTTTTTTATTGTTTTTAAGACAGAGTCTCACTGTGCTGCCCAGGCTAGAGTGCCATGGTGGCAGCCTTGCTCACAGCAACCTCAAACTCCTGGGCTCACATGATCCTCCTGCCTCAGCCTCCCAAGTAGCTGGGAGTTTATAGGAGCCCACCACTATGTCCGGCTAATTTTTTCTATTTTTAGAAAAGATGGCATCTCACTCCTGTGGGAACTCCTGAGCTTCAGTGATCCTCCCACATCAGCCTCCCTGAGTCGTAGGGTTACAGGTGTGAGCCACCACAGTCAGCTGGAGAAACCATGGAGAATACTTAAGTGGGAGACAGGCAAACCTAGATTGCCTTTTATCTCTAAAACAATGGCTGTTACATGCAGAATGAAGTAGGATGTCATGGCAAGTATGAAGAGATAGACATAAAAGCAACATTCCACATAGGAAGTGAAAAGGGTCTACACTAAGAGGGTGGCAGCAGAAAGGGGGTATATTTGAGACAGACGTAAAGGAGAATCAATAGGATTTGCTGGCAGGTGGATAGGGAAGAGTGGGTGTAAAATATCTGGGACCTTTTATGGCCATCTCCTAGTTTCTGGTTGTGAGCAGAGTGGTGCCAGTTACTGAGATGGTGAGGACTAGAGTAGGAAAAAAATTGTGGGAGAAAAATGGTTTAAAAATTCTAAGAGCATTAGAATTGGAGCATTTGTATGAATGTATACAGGACATCTTAGCAACTTATCAGTACCAATCCCCAGATGTTCCTGTCAGTGAAAGAAACCACATCCCCATAGGGATCAAGGTGTCCAAGGTGAAGCCACGTAAAGCCTGCAGCTGGATGGGGGGGAGCAGACCCAGATGCACCAGTCTTCTCTGATGAGTGGACTAGTGTTGTTGTTTAATTTACATAAATCTTCAACCAATCCGGTTAGAGCAGCAAAATCAGCATATTCACCATTCAAAATAAGACTGACGTAGTAGAGTTCTCTAAGCATAAAAACCTTGAATTTTCACAGACTTGTTCTTACTTCAGGAGCACTTGAACTCTCTGCACTGTTCTAACACTAGAACGTCAATTCTCTTGCCTTGGACTTGAGGCTCCGGGCGGGCCTGTGTCTGCTGAGAACTTCCTATCTACTCCAATCCATGATGACAGCGTAGGGAGCCATCAGAGAGGGGAGGCCACCCACGTGCACAAAGTGCATATGCTCACCCAGAGCTACTGTGCTTGTGTACACACTGAGTAATAGAAAGGTTTGTGTTGGATAGATTATGACATTTTAGATAAGTTGATATTGGATGATCTTTTATTGTATGAGCTAATTCTTTTTTTAAAATTCAGATTAATATGACAGTACAGACAATTAGATTAAATTGTTTGTATTTGTTAGGCAGAGTCCAAGTTGTAGTTTTGCCCCTCACCCAAGAGGTGTGCCATATACCCTTATATTGTACCTGTTAGGTGAAGGCTCACCAGTATGAGCTAATTCTTCAATAAATGTAAGTAACGTGGTCTGTTTCCCCATGATTACATCTGTGCATCTATTACACCTTTGGAGAGTAATTATAGAAAAACAAAGAAACAAAAATAGGAAAATTGTAGCAACTCACAGAGGAAGAAAACAACAATCCTTAGTTTAAGGGGACTCTGGTGTTAGAATTATCAGACCAAGACTCAGTAACTTGATAGGAAAAAGGAAAAAAGGAAATAGTCCATGAATTCAAAGATTGATTAAAATTATCCGATCTGAACCACAGAATGAAAATATTAAAAATGTTGGACAGACCTTGGGGAGCTGTGGCAAAAGACAGAGGAGACAAAGGACCTATTAGAATCATTACAGAGCTACAGTAATAAAGACATGGCTACTAGGCAGAAGGGCAGATACAGTAATCAAGATATTTTGATAGTAGGAAAAGCATATACATGATCAAGGGAGCAGAATAGAGTCCAAACCTAGACTCAGACAGTTGGCTATTTTAAATTGCACGCAAACTTTATGGGCATCCTGCATAGTCTACTGTTATTTGAAAAAGGTACAAAGTAAATTTAATGGAGAAAATATGCTCTTCTCAAAAAAATCGCAGTGCATCAATGAACGTCCAACTGTAACAATGAACATCTACCTCCACTTTACACAAAAAGTAACTCAACGATGAAACTATAAAACAAAACCAAATCAATAAAACTTATAGAAGAAAACATTAGAGGAAATCTTTGTGACCACAAATTAGGCAAACTGTTCTTACATAAGACACTAAAAGCACAAGCCATCAAAGAAAACACTTATAAATTGAACCTAAAATTAAAAAAAAAAATTATTTTCAAAAAGTACTAGTAAGAGAAGCCAAAGACTTCTACTTTTGAAAATAGGTATTTTGATAATATTTGTAAATCATGTGTCTGACAAAAGACATATATGTACAGAACACATAAAGAATTCTCAAAACTTAAAAAAATTCCTGTGCATTGTAGATTGCTTAGTTTAAAAAAAAAAAAACAAAAAAGAAAAAAAATCCATTTTAAAAAATGGGCAAGGGATTTAAAGAAACAGTTTCTCAAAGAGGATATACAGATTAAAAATACCAAAATTTTCACCATAGGTCTCACACAACCCTATTCCCACCCCCACCTCAGCCTATAGTATATGTCATAAACACAGTTAAACTTGTGAGTCTGAAAATCATCTTGTAAGTCTAGGGTAACTCTCCGGATAAATTTGAAAATTGTCATCATGTAAGTACTTTTTAAACTTAATGAAACTAAAGAGATCGACTAAAGGTATTGGGGAGAAAAGTGAAACTTCTAGATTCACACTGATGCCTTGAGAACTTAGTGTCCCCTCTTCACATTGACTGTATTCCAACAAAGTTAAATATAGAAAAAAATAATAAAAAAACTCAATTAAACATAAAGCTATTAATGGAAAAAAGGAAATTTCCTTGGTTTTAAGGTTATGAAGAAATATGGAAAATATGTTTATGATCTTAGAGAAGAAAATATGTCTCACCAAGATTTACCACACATATACATACAATATAAACTATAATGTGAAAAACTGGTAATTGTGGCTTCATTATAATTAAAATCTTACATGGAAATGAAAGAATTAGAACATAAAAATATAAAGAACACTTATAAATCTATGAAATATATGAGAAAATGCCAGATAAATTATAGATAATCAGCGACTTCAACAGATACTCCTTGAAACGATAATATGGAAATTATTGCATTGTTCCTTCAGGGAAATGCAAACAAAATCTACAATGAACATCATCATAGACTTAGGCAAATTAAATTTTTAAAGTCAAATAAAACTATATGTTGAAGAAGTAATGAAGCAACTGGGGTTCTTACATATTATTGCTAAAATTGTAAATCAGTACAACGGGAGAAGATGGACATAATCTTCTCAAATGAACAAAAAGCTTACTTACCCTATGACCAAGAAATTACACTCTTGAATAAATACCGTAAAGGAATGCTATACATTCGTAACAAATATTAATGGTAGCAATATTCACATTTGCCTGAAATGGGAAACAACTGAAATATCAAGAGGAAAAGGGAAAGGAAGAGACCGAACATGGAATTCAGTACCACACAGATCAATGAAAGTTATATTCAAATTTCTGGTTTTAGGTTTGTGAATTCATTTTGTAGGTGTTTATTAATATTAGGAAGGAAAAGGTGGAAGGAGGGAAAGAGGAAGGACAGACGGGAAAGAGGGAAGAAGGAAATGAAGACAGAGGAAAGGACGAAAAGATAAAGACAGAAAGAGAAGGGATAAAAGACACTCTTGTATATCCAGTGATGAGAGTCAGGAACCAAGGGAATTGATATGTCATCCGGAAATTATTAAAAATTTCAGGGTTTGTGTTTGACAATGCTGTTAATGCAATTATGGCATGCCTTTAATACCTCATTTGAAATTGAAATTATTTTTAATTGGCATATCCACAACCTCAAATTCAATTAGCTTCTATATGCCAATGACTCACTAAATCTATATCTCCAGTCCAAAAATCATTCCAATAGCTTACTGAGCTTCGTAATCTGCATGTGAAAGAAATAGTGACACAGAAATTTGGAATATAATTTGAGTTGTATTTTATATTTTGTCATCTACTAGTTTTATCACCTTGTTTAGCCCATTTAAGAATAACTTGAGGTGCAAGGGAGCAAGGTGGCAGAATAGAAACCTCCTGCAATTGTCCTCTGCACCAGCACCAAATTCAACAATTAACCACACAAACACACACCTTCAGAAGAACTAAAGATCAGGCAAGTGATCATCCTACCTGATTTTAACATTATATCAAGGAAAGAGGCACTGAAGAGGGCAGAAAGGGCAAGCTTGTATTGCCTACTCTACCCATACCCCAGCAGTGCTATACCAGACTGCTGAGTAGAGAGAGAGATCTGTGTGCTCAGAAGTGGGAGAATAGAAAGGCTATATGACTTTACACTGGAACTGAGACCCACTGTGGCACAGGGGAGCAGAGCACAAGAGAAAATTCTGCTTGTGCCCAGGGAGGAAGAATTTAGAACAGCCCACCCAGAAGGAAATCCTTTACCCTAAAACATGAATATGGGATAGACTCACCACTGGCTGACAAAAAGCAGCCTGTTGCTCGTATTACACTTGTAATAGGGCCACAAAGGCTTCAATCCTTGGGCAATTCCTGCAGCCAGGAATCAAAGCCGGTGGACTTGGGGTTCAAGTGACCCATTGACACACTAGCAGCAGCAACCAAGCCAGTGCCCATGTCACCCCTTCCCTAACTGCAGGCAGTGCAGTTCAGAGGGAGTCTTCTTCCAGTTAGGGAAAGGAAAGGGAATAGGTCAAAGGATTTTGTTTTGCAACTTGGGTAATAATTCAGTCAGAGTAAAATACCAAGAAGACACCTGAAGCCCCTGAGTCTAGGCCTTAGTTCCTAGAAGGCATTTCTGGACCCACCCTGGGCCAGAAGGAAACATGCTGCCCTGAAGGATCCATTCCTATCAGGTTTCACCACCTGCTGACTAAAGAACCTTTGGTCTTGGAATAAACCTCAGAGGTAGCCAGGCAACACTCACCACTGGTTCGGGTTAGACTGGGCTTGCTTCAGCTGTGACCTGGCATTGGTTGTCACAAGGGTGCACCTGTGTCACTTCCCCCCCACCCAACTCCAACACTCCAGCACAGAAAAAGAGGGAAAAAGGAGAGAGACTTTGCCTCGTGATCCAAGAAATTTTCGTGGAGTTTACTCACATTTACCAAGGTGGTACCACCAGGAGTCTGCAAAAGTTGCAGCAAACTTCAGCTCAGGGCACCCTGAGTGATGAGGGGCTGAAGTGACTGGGACTTAGATCACAACACTCAACTCCCTTTGAATATCTGGAAAGGCTACTCAAGAAGGATGGGTTTAAGCAAGCCCAGATAGTGACAATTAAAATAAATGCCTAACTCTTCAATGCCCCAAATTAATGAACATACAGAAGTATCAAGAACATCCCGAAAAACATGACTTCACCAAACAAACTAAATAAGGTAACAATGACAAATCCTGGAGTGATGGAGATAGGTGACCTTTCAGACAAAGAGTTCAAAATAGCCGTCCAGGGTGGCGCCTGTGGCTCAAGGAGTAGGGCTCTGGCCCCATATACCCGGGGTAGTGGGTTCAAACCCGACCCCTGTCAAAAACTGCAAAAGAAATAAATAAATAAAATAAAAAATAGGTGTCCTGAGGAAGCTTAGTGTATTTCAAAATAGTACAGAGAAGGAATTTAGAAAATTATCAGATAAATTTAACAAAAAGATTAAAATAACAACAACCAAAATATTAAGCAGAAATTCTAGAGCTTAGCAAGTCAATTGACAAACCAAGAAATGTATCAGTGTCTGTACAGTAGAAGTGACTAAGTGGAAGAAAGAATTAGTGATATTAAAAACAGGATATTTGAAAATACAGAGTCAGAAGAGAAAAAAGAAAAAAGAATCAAAGAGAAGAAAGCAAGACTACAAGGTTAGAAAACAGCCTCAAAAAGGCAAATCTAAGAGCTATCATCTTTAAAATGGAGGGAGAGAGAGAAAGAGTCAGAGATAGATAGATAGATAAATAGATAAATAGATAGATGATAGATAGATTTGGGGCAGCAAGTTTATTCAAAGAAATTATAGCAGAATTCAAACCTAGGGAAGGATATCAATTTTTAAATTTAGGAAGGTCATAGAACACCAGTCATATTTAACCCAAACAAGATTACCTCAAGGCACTTAATAATCAAGCTCAAAAATATCATGAATAAAGAAAAGGTCCAAAGGCAAGCAAGAAAAAAGAAAAAATTAGCATTAAAGGAACCCCAATATGCGGAATTCTCAGTCGAAATCTTGTGGTCCTGGGGAGAGTGGCGTGACGTATTCAAAGTGTTGAAGGGAACACCCACATGGGGGAAAAAATAGTCTTAGCCCCAGACTATTATATCCTGCAAAAATGTTGTCCAGACATGAGGGAGAAATGGAGAAATACTCTGGGAGGCTGAGATCAGTGGATACCTTGAGCTCAGGAGTTTGAGATCAGCCTGAGGAAGAACAAGATCCCATTTTTACTAAAAATTGAAAAACTAGTCTGGTTTGATGGTGGGCGCCTGTAGTCCAAGCTACTGAGGTAAGAGGATTGCTTCAGCCCAAGAGATTGCCATGAGCTATGATGATGCCACAGCACTCTACCCAGAGCAGCAACGTGGTGAGACTCTGTCAGTGGGGGAGAAGGGGGAAGCAGACCTCCCCAGACAAACAAAAACTGAGAGATTTCATCAATATTAGACCTGTCTGTCCTACAAGAAATGTGAAAAGGAGTTCTTCAACCAGAAAGAAAAGGACATTAATGAACAATAAGAAACCATCTGAAGGTATAAACTCACTGGTAATAGTAAGTACAAAAATACAGAATATTAGATTGGTGTAATTATAATGTATAATGGTTTTATAATATTTTGAGTGGGAAGACTAAAAGACCACCAACCCTATCAAAAATAACAACAACTTCTTGAGACTTGGGTAGTATAAAAATATATAATTGGAAACAACAAAAAATTTAAAAGCAAGAGGGTAGAGTAAAAGAGTAGAATTTCTGTTAGATTTCTCTTTTCTTGTGTGCTCATTTGTTTGTTTGTAAATAGAGTTTTCATATGTTTAAAGTAATCACTTGTAAAAGCTTTTTTTTTTTTTTTTTTTTAGAAACAGAGTTTCATTTTGTCTCCCTTGGTGTCACAGCTCACAGCAACCTCCAGCTCTTGGGCTTAGGCGATCGTCCTGCCTTAGCCTCCCAAGTGGCTGGGATAGGAGGTGCCTGCCACAATGCCTGGCTATTTTTGTGTTGCAGTTTGGCTGGGGCCAGTTCGAACCTGCCACCCTCCGTATATGGGGCCGGCGCCCTAATCACTGAGCCATGTAAAATGTTTTTGTCAAGCCTCATGGTAACTTCAAATCAAAAACCTACAACAAATATACAAAAAAATAAAACACAAAAAGTTAAAACACACTATCAGAGAAAATCACTTTTAACACAGGAAGACAGAAAACAAATAAGAAAGGTACAACCACAAAACAGCCACAAATCCGATAGCAACACAGCAGTAGTAAGTCATTATCTATTAATAACAACATTGAATGTTAATAAACTGAACTCTTCAATTAAAGGACACGGAGTGGATGAATGGATTAAAAAACAAGAACCAACTATATTGTCTACAAGAAACCCACTTTTCCTATAAAAACACACATAGACTGAGAGTAAGTAGATGGGAAAAAATATTCCATGCAAATGCAAACCAAAAAACATCAGGAGTAGCTATATTTCTATCAGATAAAATAGATTTCAAGGCAAAACCTGTAAAAAGAGACAAAGAAGGTCATTATAAAATAAAAAGAGGTCAATTCAGGAAAAGAATATAAGAATTCTTAATACAGTGGAATGTCTATAGTTTATGTCTTCCTTACGTTGACCACTCCCTTAAGTTGATCTAATTATCTTAGACAGTCCATGCGCCACACGTACATAACAAAATGCAGTAGGCCTAGTCCCTTATATTGACCACTTCCGTATGTTGACCAGTCTGTTTACAGTCCCTTAGGTGGCTAACTTACCGAGGTTATACTGTATGTTCCCAACACTGAAAAACCTAGATATATAAAGCACATATTATCAGAGCAAAAGACAGCAGTAGACCCCAATACAATAATTGTTAAAGACCTCAAAACTCCACTTTTAGTATTAGATCATGCCGACAGAAATTAACAAAGAAACATTGGACTTCATCTGCACTATGCACCAAATAGACCTGATAGATACTTATACCATGTTTCATCCAACAGCTGCAGAATATTCATTCTTCTCCTCAGCTCGTGGATTATTCTTAAGTATAGACCATATCTTAACCTACAAAACAAGTCCTACAAAATTAAAAAAATCTTAATGCCAAGAATTTTCTCTGACCACAATGGAATAAAATTGGAAATCAATCATAAGGACTACGGACAATATACAAACACATGAAAATTAAACAATATGCTTATGAATGACCAATGAGTTCAAGAAGAGATTTAAAAAAGGAAATACATAGCAAAACCTATGGGATATAGCAAAGGCAATAAGGCAATAATAACAGAAAAGTTTATAGCAGTAAGTGCCTACATCAGAAAAGTAGAAAAACATCAAATAAACAACCTAATAATATATTGCATAGAACTAGAAAAACAAGAGCAAATCAAACCTAAAATTAGTAGACAAAAAGAAATAATAAAAATCAGAGCAAAAATTAATAAAATTAAAACAAAAATACACAACATCAAAAAATAAAAAAAAATTGATTTTCTTAAAGATTAGCCAAATAGATTGCTCCCTTAGCAAGACTAAGAAATAAAAGAGAGAATACCTAAATAAAATTTGAGATGAAAAGAGCAACATTACAACTGATAATACAGAAATCCAAAGGATCATTAAAGACTAATATCCAACTATATTTCAGTAATTGGAAAACCTGGAAGAAATTCATAAATTCCTAGATGCATACAACCCACCAAGATTAAACCAGGAGGAAATAACAAGTAACATGATAGAAGCAGTAATAACATGATTCCCATCAAATAAAAACCTAGGACCAAATGACTGCACTTTTAAATTCTTCCAAACATTCTAATACCAATCCTACTTAAAACTATTCCAAATGATTGAGGAGCAATCAAACTCAGACAAAGATCTAACAGCAACAAAAAAACTATAGACCAATGTCTCTGATGAATGTAGAGGCAAAGATCCTCAACAAAATACAAGCAAATCAAATTCAACAACATATTCAGATTATTCATTCTGATGAAGAGGGATTCATCCAAAGATACAAGGATATTTTTACATATGCAAATGAATCAATGTGATACATCATATCAACAAAATGAAGAACAAAAATGATATGAATATTTCAATTTATGCCAAAAAAGCACTCTATAAAATTCAGTATTCCTTCATGATAAAAACTCTCAAAGAACTGGGTAGAGAAGGAATTTAACTCAACGTGATAAAAGACGTATATGATAGACTCACAGCCAGTATCATATGAAATGAGAAAAATCTGAAAGCCTTTCCCCTAAGATCTGGAACAGACAAGGATGCCTTCTTTTACCACTGTTGCTCAACATAGTACTGGAAGTTATAGCTAGAGAATTCAGACAAGAGAAAGAAATAAACAGCATCTAAATTGGAAAGGAAGAAGCCCAATTATTCTTATTTTCAGATGATATGGTTTTATATCTAAAGAAACCTAAAGACTCGACACACACCAAAAAAAAAAAAAAAAAGACTATTAGAACTGATAAATTCAGTAAAGTGGCAGGATACAAAATCAACATAGAAAAATTAGTAACATTTCTTATATGCCAACAGTAAACAATTTGAAAAATAAAACAAGAAGGTAATCCTATTTAAATAGCTACAAATAAAATAAAGTACCTAGCAATAAACTTAACCCAAAAAGTAAAAGATCTCTATAATGAAAACGATAAAACAATGATGAAAGAAATTAAAGACATTCACACAAAATTGGACAAATGGCATCAGCAAGCTAAAAAGCTTCTACACAGCAAAGAAAACAATCATCAAAGTGAAGAGATAACCTACAGTATGGAAGAAAATATTTGTAAACTATCCATCTGACAAGCAATTCATAACCTGAATATATAAGGATCGCCATCAACTCAATAGGAAAAGATCAAATAATCCAAATAAAAATGGATCAAAGATCTGAATAGGCATTTCTTAAAAGAAGACATACATATGGCCAACAAGTATTTGAAAAAAATTCCCAATATCATTAATCATAACATAATGCAAAGCAAAACTACAATGAGATATCAGCTCACCCCAGTAAAATAGCTTTTATAAAAGACTGTAATAATGAATATTGGCTAGGATGTGGAGAAAGAGGGGCCCTCACACACTGCTGGTGGGGTTGTAAATTAGTGCACCCAATATGGAAAACAGTATGGAGGTTCCTCAAAAAAACTGAAAATAAACTTACATGTTCCAGCAATCCCACCGTTAGATACAGATCCATAGGATGGGGATTCAATATATCAAAAGGTATCTACATTCTCATATTTATTTCAACATTACTCACAATAGCCAAAATACAGAACTAACCTAAGTGTACATTAATGTATGAATGAATAAAGAAACTACGGTGCATATACACTGTGGAATATTACATAGTCACAAAAAGAACAAAATCCTGCCATTTGAAACAACTGGATAGAACTGAAGAAAATTATGCTAGAAGGTGAAAGATTTGTACGATCTGAAGAGAAACCAGAGACAGTATGCAGAATGTTATGTTAAGTGCAAAGAGACATGAGCCAAGCACAGAAAGACAAATATCACATGTTCTTACTCATATGACAGAGCTAAATATTAAAAATGATTGATCTTATAAAGTCAGAGAGTGAAATGATGGGTACCTGAGGCTTGAAAGGATAGTGGAGAGTGGGAATAAAGTGGGGATGGTTGGGCAGCACCTGGGCTCAGTCGGTAAGGTGCCAGCACCATATACTGAGGGTGGCGGGTTCAAACCCAGCCCCGGCCAAACTGCAAAAACAAAAAAATAGCCGGGCATTGTGGCAGGTGCCTGTAGTCCCAGCTACTCGGGAGGCTGAGGTAAGAGAATCACCTAAGCCCAGGAGTTGGAGGTTGCTGTGAGCTGTGTGACGCCACGGCACTCTACCGAGGGTGATAAAGAGAGACTCTATCTCTACAAAAAAAAAGTGGGGATGGTTAATGAATGCAAAAATATACTTAGACACTTAGAATTAACAATGTGATAGCACAACAAAGTGACTATAATCAACAATACATTAGGGGGTACTTTAAAATAACTAAAATAATGGAACTGGAATATTCCTAACCCAGAGAAATGATAAAATGCCTGGAGTGTGGATTCCTCAGTTACCCAGATTTGATGAACTCATATTGTATGATTGTATCAAAATATCACATGTCCCCTCTACATGGGATACATGTAGTATACAACTAGTATGAACTCCTAATAATTAAAAATTTTTGAAAAAGAATAACTTATTAATTCTTTAAAATCTACTTTTACTTCTTTTGTTTCTATATCCCCTTATACATATAAAAGTATTCTTTTTCTCCAATTGGCAGAGCCAGAAACTCCCCTCTCTCAATATACTCCATAGAATGTTATAAACATTTATTTCATGTTTGAAATATATGTCATGTGCCTATTGTTTTCTTTTTTCTCAATGACTTTTTTCAAAATTAGCCAGTAGAATTCAACTAAATTTCAAAATTTAAATCTAAAAATGTGTCTCATCATTAGTAAAACAATATTTTATTTATTTAAATTTAATACAATGTAAACAGTCTATTTTCTTCTATCTTTTAATTACATCGATTTTGTCTCATCATTAGAAACAGAATATTTTATTTATTTAAATAATGTAAACAGTGTATTTTCTTCTATCTTTTAATGACATCAAATTTATATTATAATGGAAAAAGTTATTTTTTTTTTCTTTGCAGTTTGGCCAGGGCTGGGTTTGAACCCACCACCTCTGGCATATGGGGCCGGCGCCCTACCCCTTTGAGCCACAGGCGCCACCCATAATGGAAAAAATTCTTGAAAGATTACATAGAGGAGAAATAACTAAATTATAAATTACAACATATTAAAATGCAAAAATTATCAGACTATAATTTTGGGGAAGCAGATTATGCTTAGTGATTCCATTTTAAAAAGCAAGACATTTTAGCATAAGCTTAGAGCATGAAACACCGTATACTTCATTAAAGGTGTTACAGTGAAAATGTGAAACACCTTTATTCTAGTGATAATAAAAATCATAACAAAATAAAAACAGTGTTTTCATAGAAATTACAAAGAACAATAGATACAAGAAAGTTTTGATGAATCAAATTCCAAAGGGATATAAGTCCTGCATGCAGCTCTCATACTTGGGAACACATACCCATTTTCCATAAAATTGGATGGATTAATTTAATTTAATATAATTAATTCCCATGTGTTGATGGGTAGATTTTTTTTTAAAACTTACATTGGCCAGCATCTTAGAAGGGTACAGGTGAAACTTACTGAATGCAGAATATAAAGGTCTTAACACAATAACTAAGAAAATGCCATGAAGGCTATGTTAACCAGTTTGATGAAAATATTTCAGATTGTATATGAAACCAGCACATTGTACCCCA
>CAUYRH010021346.1:0-16787 GCA_963574655.1 Perodicticus potto | reverse complement strand
TCGTTCAGTTCTTGAGACATCTTTTGGGTCATCTTTTGGATTACTGCTTGAAATTCTAATTCCATCTTTTCCTCCATTGCGCTGATCTTAGTTGCTATCCAGACTCTGAATTCAACTTCTGACATCTCAGCCATTTGCTTATGCAGGGATCTTGTGCTTCATCTACCTTGTCTTTCCTTGGGGGAGTTGATCTACTCTGGTTATTCACATTGCCAGAGTCTTTCTGTTGATTCCGCCTCATGATTATTTCTCACTGTTGCCTATGACTGTCCTCAGAGTTGGGGAGGTGTCTCTCCCAGATCAGACCCTGGCAGAATCACTCTGTTGTTACTGGATCTTTGTAGGGATTGACCCTGTGTTTCTAAGGATTTCTCAAACCCTGCAGGGTGGAGAGCTTAAATCCTCCTCAGCCTGCTTAGAAGACACTTTAAATTGCTAACTTGGGCTAAGCAGAAGCTTTCCCAGCAAAGTGCTGTGGCTGGGATCACTCCTTAAGTGGCTATCCACTTACCCAGTGTGCCAAAACTGGTCTCACCCTATGCCCCTGAGGTCTAAGGCTGCGAGGCATCTCAGTCCCCGCCTTTAGGCTGCTCCATCACTAGATTACTCACTCCCGCCCGATGCTTTTTCTGCGACCCTGAGAGTGGAGCTTGCCAGGGCAGTTCTCCCACAATGGCTCCACACAGCCCACCACCA
Source organism: Perodicticus potto (assembly GCA_963574655.1). Lineage (NCBI taxonomy): Eukaryota > Metazoa > Chordata > Mammalia > Primates > Lorisidae > Perodicticus > Perodicticus potto. The sequence continues at coordinate 16,091 of CAUYRH010021346.1, read as the reverse complement.
AATTCTGGCAGCTCCGTCTGGCTCGGTGGCCCAGTCTGGGGCCCCAGACAACACTCAAAACCCCCCACACTCCTGCCCAAGTTCTCCCAAGGCAGTTCAACTGAGTGCCAAGTCCAAAAGAACCCCAACCAGCTCACAGGCAAGGCCTTTCCAGCCTGCAGTCCCACTGTTGCCCCACCCACAGCCACCAACAGGATCAGACCGAACAAACAGAGGCAACCACTTGCCCAGTCTCCGCCACTTTTGCCTTCCTCAGGGTGTCCAGAAGCCTCACTCTGTCTCCCTGTGTCCCCAAGGGGAAGTTCCTGGGTAGATCCCACCTGCCAGAGATGCCTGAAGTCCTCTCTCCCCAGTCTCACTGTGCCCAGCCGCAAGGAAGCTGTTACTCGGCTGCCATCTTGCCCTAATGGATCTAAAAATTTTTTAAATACATACATTTTGCTTGATTTAGGATCCTTTTCCCAAAGAGCAAGACCACGTGGCCACAATGGTTTCCTTTCCAGGATACATTCCACTGGTAATTTAGCTTTGAAATCCCTCCCACAAGTGGTAGAGTCTATTTCTCATGCCTTTGCGTCTGGCCTGGTCATGGAACGCTTGGATACCAGAATGCAGAAAAGGGGGCAGAGCGCCTGCTCCAGACTTGGGTCTCTAGAGGCCATGTGAGCGCTCACTTTGTCTCTAGTGACTCTGCCTCAGTCATGAGAATAGCTCAGGCCAACCTGCAGGAGGAAGAGAGACAAGATGACCAGAGGCCAGTCAGCCTAATCGTGCCAGGTGAGGTCCTAGCCATGTGCCAACCCCACACTGGGTAGCAGAGGTAACCGATGGCTCTCCTGTGGTCACTCACAACTGACCACGGACACATGAGGAAGATTAGCCCACACTGAAACTGCCCAGTAGAATTATAAGCTAAACAATATGCTTGTTAGTTTTAAGTCATCAGATTTTGAGTGGCTTTTCATTCAAACCATGCCTATCTGATAGAGACTATATATTTTGTCCTCAATTAAAATTAATTCCTTTACCCCTAGAGCATTAGTTATAATTTGAGCTTCAGATACATGGTAGTATTCCCATATTATTTAATGTGTTCAGACATTCCGTAATAGCCAGTGAGACACAGACATGCATAAACCTATATATAGTTGGTTGTATAAAAATGTCTTTCATGGCTCAGCGCCTATAGCTCAGTGAGTAGGGCGCCAGCCTCATACACCAGAGCAGGTGGGTTCAAACCCAGCCCAGGCCTGCCAAACAACAATGACAACTACAACCAAAAAATAGCCAAGCATTGTAGTGGATGCCTGTAGTCCCAGCTACTTGGGAGGCTGAGGCTAGAGAATCACTTAAGCCCGAGAGTTTGGGGTTGCTGTGAGCTGTGACGGGATGCCACAGCACTCCACTCAGGGCAACATAGTGAGATCGGTCTCAAAAAAATTAAAAAAAAAAAAAAAGCCTCTCATTAACTCACATCAGAACCTAATATTATCTCTTTCATAACAGAACTCCTATGGACCTACAGTAACAAAGCCGATACTCAGACCCTAAATACCAGTACAATCTGGTCACTTTTCTGTCACATTATATATAAATTATTTAATCAACAAATATATCAGAATAATGAGGGTAAGCACTTTCTTTCAAATATATCACATAATTGGGAGATAGTTGAAGAGATCAGATTTAAATATCAGTTTAAAATTATGAATAGTTACATAGGAGGAGTTACTTTTAATCTTCTTTTTAAATTTAGATGGGTAAAAGTGAATATATAGTGAAAAAATAAGATCATATTCTTTCCCTGTTCCATTCTAAAGGCAGTGTCATTGCCAGTTTGTTATGTACCCTTTTAGAAATATTGAGTCATTTTTATATTATATATGTAAGTGTATTTGTGTGTATGCTTACTCCCCTCCTCCACATGTTACAGTTTATCTTGGAAATTATATTATATAAATACATATGGATTGTAAGGCAGAGACCCTAAATGAGACAAGTCCAAATTAGGCTACATAGAGGTTAATGCTGTTGTGTGACTATGATGGCAAGTCCTCCAGTGTCTAGAAGAGTGTTAACAGTTTCAACATTCAAAATTTTTTTGTTTCTTTTGGGGATCATTAGAGACCATTTCTCTATTCTCTTTAAACCAACATTTGATGAACCCATACAATATGCTCAGCCCTACAGTCGTCACTGATTTAAATTTAAAATTTAGCCCCCAAACTTGAAAAAGCAAGCAAATTTGGCTTTAATTTGGAATCAAGTTTTTTTACAGGTTCAATCATTTGTTTAAGAAAGAATTTTTCTTGTCTTAATGATATGAGCCATGATTTAATAGGAAGTCTTATATTTTTAAAAAATGTCTCAGTGGGGGATCAATCTATGTGTATCCTTAAAAGAAATTCAGGTGCTCAGAAAAGCAGCTGTGCTACCAAGTGTCAGAATGCCTGACTTATAGACCCAAAGCCCAGAAAGAATTAGATCATGCAGGTGATTGTGCAGAAGCAAGGCTTGTGTTTAAAGATCAAGGCTATACTCACTCAGAAGCCAAGTTTATCTAACTAAGGATTCTGCACCTTTCAGAGGATCATTTGTGGCTTGACAACTATCCTTCCCAAAATTACCCTTAAAAATAGAACAATGTACCACAAACACATCTAAATTCCTTTTAATACTCAGTACAGAAAACCAAATGTGCATGATTTCATTTCTAATTTCTGAGGCAGTTTCTAGTGTATTATTTTCTGATGAAATATGACTTAGGTTTGGTTTTTTGTTTTTTTCATTTTATCATCTACTGCGGGTGACTGTACCTAAGTTAATAAGAGAGTACCAAGCTATTATAGGAAATTGAATCTGCAGATTTTTAAAATAATCAGATTAAATTCAGGGTACATTTCCTATGTTAAAGTTTCAAAGTTCTTAAAATCTGGGGCAGATTTTTTCAGCAATGTTTCAGGAACTAATGGGGGAGGAAGAAAAAAGGGGTAGGTGGAAGAAAATGAAGAGAAAAAGGAAGAGAGAGAGAAGGAAGGAAGCGGGGAGGGGAAAAGAGAGAGAGAGAGAGAGAGGAAGAGAAGGGAGACAGCCTGCTCCCAAATGTAGTGTTTCCATGGAGAAGCAGTGCTATTAGAGACGCTCAGCTGGCTAGAGGACTAAAAACATTCTTATCTGAACTTTAAATTGGAAGATTACTGTGTATGCTGGTTTTATCACATATGAGGCAGCAAATTTCCTTAGAATACCAACAAGTGGGCTTCAGAGAATTATATAGCGAGGACACGGCAATCGCTACAAAAATAAACAAAAGCTTTTGGTTTATTTCTCACTGGGAGAGAGCCTGTAAAAGATTAAACTTTTTCAAAAGAGAAATCTGATGTAAAAACTCCATCTAAGGAAATTTTAACTTGAACATCCAGGGTGGTGGGAGTGGAAAACAGTTCACACTATTTTTCCCCCACTATTATATTTTCTCTTCCTGATAATTTTGGGAATAACATCATATCCTATATTCTTCCTCCAGATAGTGCTAATGCTCTGAACTTTCTGTTTCTGCCTGGCAGGGATCCATCAATCCTCAGCCTTTGCCTATTAAATCTGTTTCTCAATATAGGTCACTTGAGTCAAAATTACTCAGTTATGGGTAAAATATAACCCTCCACTAGAGGGACATATTTTTATCTCAACGTTCAAAGAGCTGCCTTTTTAACATGTCCCAGAGTTAATGGAGGTTACACTCGTAACTCTTCAAGAAGAGAATATAATTTAGAAATCTACTCTCCCATTAATAATTAGATATAACTTCTATTAACATAAAATGAGAATTATGTGCCTTAGAAGAGGGAAGATCAGAGGCCTTAGTTTAAACTAATGGTGAAAGTTGTGACTTCTCCATATTGTGGACGCCTCCTCTAAAATCACACCGAGCATTTATGGAAATAGCTCCATAACCTCCACAGCTGTTCCCTAGAACCCAAACAGTGAGAAAAAAAAAAAAAGAAGAAGAACCTTTGTACTGAGTCTGTATGTTATTAGTGCCACTGAACTTCCTCATTCTTTATTTTAAATAATGGTATGTTAAACTTCCATAGTAAGAAAGACTCAGTTTGTCATTGGACAGTTGGCCACAAGGGACAGATTCACTTTTTCCCCTCATTATCTCTCACCACTGCCTATAGAAGTGCCTAGTAAAACTTTTAGCACAGATTCTGATTTGACTTTATAATATGTAACACAAATGTGGGCATCTATCAGGTGTTTAGTCAAGAACATAACACTTAGACAATTCTGATCAAAAACTTGAAAAATCGACTGCATTTCAAAGTGGTACATTGCAGATGTTATTCAGAAATGTTTACCTTTAAATCCTATTGTTTCCCTTACTAATATTCTATAAAAATCAAAGAAAATATTACCTATTATCAGCTGTTAGAAAAACTAACATTAAATACAGCCTACCAGTTGAACTCATGAAATTATCAGAGCACTTGGTGGAACTAATTAAGTCTAGTGGAGAACTTTTTATAAGCAAACCCATATTAGCAATTCAACCAGAGAGGAGATTGCATTAAATAGGATGGCATCTTGAGACACTGCAATGTATAAAGGTAACCTATGTATTTTATTCTTCATAAAGTATGCTCACTAATGATTTGCTTACATTTACTTTAGACATACCTTTAACAAATCTTATTTTATTTCCCTGTACATAAGCTACTATAAAAAATGAACTATAAATGGAAAGAAAGTTGTTAAGACACACTCTCCACAAGAAGTGGTATCTAATACTTTAGGAAAAGAGCAGAAAATAATATAACATCCAGTAGAAGTATTCAAAAAGTTGACCCTTTGGGATCATTTAAGTAATCTCAAGACACCTTCGATGTCCACATGGTTTAATAACAGTAAAAAAAAAAAAAAAAAAAAGGTAATTTTAGGTATCTTACACAGGATATGATCTTCTGCTCAAAATATCTTTTAATGAGGCAGAGAAAGCTGTAATTCATTGTAGGAAGGCTTTCATTTTAAGAATAAGGATTTTTTTGTGTGTTATTAAGTTTTTGCTCACCGTAGAGATAACTATAATTAGCCAAGCAATTCATCTATGAGGACTTGAACTTCCCAATGTCATAAGGGAAACAAGTTTAGTAAGTGTGCTTTGATTATGAACTATTGGGAATCAATTTTAATTGACCAATATTAAGCCCCTATGCTAGACAAGACACTTGCTAAGGAAAATGCATTTGGAATGAATAACCTTATTATAAACATTAGTTAAATTTCTAATCCATTCAATAGAATTAATTCATTAATCCAGTTGTTAATGATAGTGGCTGTTAGAAATATTTTATACCTATGTCTTACATGTTCCTCCTAACCCTATTAAAACACAGCTCCAGCAAGGAAAATGAATTATAATAACATCAGCAAACCCTTCTCTAGCGGTAGCTAAGTTTCAGGCACTGTTCCAAGCCCTTTATTTCCAGTTCTTCACTTGATTCTTACAACCCTGTGCAAAATAAGGACCCACACAGAGAGACTAGAAAACTTGTTTAGGGTCCACTCTCTCTGTGGTCTTTTGTTTCCAGATGATGAGTTCTTTTAAATATTCAGTTGATTTTCCAGTCTCAACTTCATACCTCTGATACTTCAACTCAATGTTGTTTTGCCACTTAAATTATGTCTAATTTGGAGTCAAAAAGTGCAGAAAACCCCCAAACCTTTCCAAAAGCAGTTCTGGATTTTATGGACAGCTAACCTTCTGGTGCCTCTCTCTCTTACTTTTTTTTGTGTGTGTGTCCCTATTCCAAGCATAAATGGTTGTTTGGTCAGCTAGTGATTTGTGGAGAGTTTATACCACATACTAAAATTTGGAGTATCAGCACCTCTGTACCTCTCCACTTCCAAAATTTTCTCTTTAAAGCCCTTAATACTATCATCTACCCTTTGGTGTTACCATCTACTCCTTTAAAGTGGGAAGGAAGGTTAAAGTAGTTCACTGGGGAAACCATAATGTGCAAAAGCCATAAAAGTACAGTTTGGCTAGACTATCTAGTAGTATAATTTTTTTGAAATTTGTACTAAGATAATTATAAACTTACGTGATGTTGTAAGGAATAATAAAGAGAGATTCCATATAGACTTCACTCAGTTTCCCACAAAGATAACGTTTTGGAAAAGTCTAGTACAATATCACAACCAGAATACTGATGCTGATACAATCCACTGGTCTTATTCACATTTCCCCCTTTACATGTATTCATGTGCGTTTAGTTCTAGAAACTTTTATCATGTGTGTAGATTCATGTATCCGCCACCAATGCCAAGCTACTCAATGATTTCCTCACCACAGTCTGCCTTTAGTTGCCCTTCCCTGACCTCATCTACATCCCTCCCACTTCCACTCTCCCTTAACCCCTGGTAACCATTCATCTGGTTTTCATTTCTCAGATTTCATCATTTCAAAATGTTGTATGGAATGGAATAGTACATTTCATAACCTTTTGGGATTAACACTTTTCTCTTAGCATAATTCTTCAGAGATGACATACATCCATAGTTTTTGCCTTCATATTTTGTAGTATCCATGGAATAAACACACCACAGTTTGTTTAGCCATTCCCCTGTTGAAGGACATTTCAGCTGTTGCCAGTTTTTGGCTATTATGAATCAAGCTGCTATGAACACTTGTGTATAGAATTTTTTGTGTAAGAACATACATTCTCATTTCTCTGGGATTAAATGCCCAACAGTGATCTTCCTGAGTCATATGGTAATTGCATGTTTAATTTTAAAAGAAATCAATGTACTGTTTTCCAATGTACTATTTCTTTGTCATCAGCATGAGTGATTATTTTCTCTACATCCTCACCAGCATTTGGCATTTTTATTATTCTTTATTTTTGCCATTCTGACAGGTGCATGATGATATCTTACTGTGGTTTTAATCAATGATTTCCCTGGAGAACTCATATCGCAAATAGGTAAAGGACTCTCAAACAACCTTAACAATTGATTAGAACACAGGCAAAAGACAATGAGAGATGTTTCACTGTAGATGACATACATGGAAAATTCTGGATATGAGTCTTTTTAAATTATTTATGCAAGAGGAATTGCCTGAGATCTTCATGTCAACATTACTGTATGTCCCACTCTTGTAAGCTTTTTTATGATCATTTTTATTATGTAAAAAAGTAATTTTGAAATTACATGGAAAATGTTTATAGGATAAGTATAATATAAAATGGAATTTCATGATATATTTGAATATTGTTACATACACATAAAAGACTAGAAAGAAATATGCCAGAAGATATTATATTATGATTTTCTTTGATCATAGTAACACAAGTGACTTTTATCTATTTTCCATTTCTTTGTACCAATGGGTATTTAGAAAGTTATCTTCTATAATTACTAACTTATTTTATCATTTTTATTAGGTTACAATTTAATAATTGCTAAAAATAAGTTTCTCAAAGAGGCTAATGAAAATTCAAACTTGATTATTCCATATAGTCACAAGATTTTCTATCAATTCCCTATACTCAACTTTGATAAGGTAATACATTTTCTTAACTTTCCCCAAATCCCAAATAACTTCAAATAAGGAGAGCATATAGGTTTTTATATTAAGTATGTGTTTAGGTAATGATTCCTACTAGATTTAGTGTTATCATCCACATAAATAACATAGATATAAAATATTATTAACTATAGTAACATCCCATGAATAATTTGAACAAGTTTGATAGCCTTATAATCATATCCCAAAATGAGAATATTAAGGCTAGCCTCCAAAAATATTAAAATTAGTATGACATAAATTAATGGAAAATATACCTAAGGAATATTATTCAAATATGAGGAATATTTTGAGTTAAACATTTTAAAAAGAAATTTCACATACGACTAATCAAAACTAAGTAATGAACTAAAACGTTTATGGACATTTAGACAAAGTCTTTCAAGATAAGCTAGGCCCTGGTTAACTCTTTCTAATTTGCCGAATACGATACTTTCAAGTTATTGAGTCAGTTAGGATTTCCCATAAATGCAGCTGAATATTCTGGATTGGTTTAGATAAATCTATATTATCTATTTAAAATTTATTTTGGTTCATTTTTCCTCCAACACCAACAAGAATACTGTCCTCCCCCAAAATCAGTAAATCCACATAATAAACTCAGTCATTTTGACTAAATTATCATATACAATATTCCAGAAAGTTTTGATTTTTAGCTTCTAAAAGTTTACTAAAGAACTAAAATTTATTTATGAGATAATCAAGTCATTCCTATGCCAGGATTACAAAATTCTGGAATCTATAGGTGAAGAGCATAAATCTTTCATCTTTACCATAAGGCCATTAACATTTAAAAATTGGCAAGGTTGGCCAATTCATGTACTAAATATTTTCTTATGATCCTACCATCCACGTATCAGTGCCATGGGCCCATATTCTAACCTAACTTGGACATGCTTATCTAGGAAGTCATGAATATTACTTTTAAGAACATCCTTTTCACCTGGAATAAGATCTGGAGAGAGAAATCCTCAGAGTACAATTTTAATAATTAGCATGTTGATGATTAGTGTACCTTTAAGAGATCATAAATTAGAAGTTCAAATCATGAACACTACAAATATTCTACTAACATATATGCTCCTAAAAACAAAGTGGGTCATAATGAGGGAATTGAAAAGCGGTATTTTTAAAAATGTATATATTATTCATTTCCCACTGTTTTTTATAACAAACAACTCCTTGAAGGAAATGAGCTGCCAAGGATAAGTTACAGCAATGTAATCTTGGAGCTAGGACTTAATCAGGGAATAAGAAAATGTTTTATTAGTGCTAGAAACTCTGTCCCCAACAGATAAAGCTTCAGACTGGATATAAAAGCCCTTATTTGCTCCTAAAGTCACAAGGGAAGAGAATTAAGGATTTAACTTACTGCTTCTGAAAGGCAATTTTAAGTTATTCAACAGAAACAAAAACTGGCAATATGGTTATACCGGTATTACATGCTTCAGAAAGCCCTTCAAACATTTCTCAGCAGCCCATATCTTCAATTTACTTCATCTTATAGAATGTTCATTTCTGCTCTAAGCGCCTTATATTAATTTGAAAACTTCCCATTGAGTACTGAGCACATATGATGAAGAGTTTCCCCTCTTGGTGCCATTCCCATTTTGGAAAGTGTTATTAAACTTATACATATTATGCCTTGATAAAAATATCCAGTTGACTGTGTGGAATGCTCCAGAATGATGCATTGGTCTTTTCACTTTTTTCAATGACATATTTTTCAGGAATACATGTTAAGGATTGGGAACATATGAAGCCCACTTCCATCAGAGAACCTTATGTTTCAGTGCATTGAGCTCTCTCATTACAAACATTTATGTTTGCCCACTGATCTGAAGCTAGCATGCTGTAGCACACTTCTCTCAGGGACTGCAACCATAGATGCATGGCTTTTCATTCCAGCCTTTCTCTCCCCACTGGCACTACAACCATAAAGACAAATTGAAGCCACTGACCATTCTGTTATGGTATCACTACTAGTTTAAAGTTAAACCTATTATTTTTGCAAAAAAAAATGTTTAGGGATATGGCCTGTGCAATGGACTGAATGTGCCCCATGCTCTCCATATTCATATGTTGAAGCCCAGTCCTCAAGGTGATGGTACTTAGAGGAGGGGGTCTTTGAAAGGTTAACTAGATCTAGATGCAGTCTTGAGGATAAGCCCCCATGGTGGGATCAATGCCTTTATACAAAGGAGAAGAAACAAAAAATCTCTCACTCCCTACGTATACCCACTAAGGAAAATCAGATGAAGACAAAACCAGGATAAGCCTTGCTAGAACCTGTCCAGGCTGTCATCTTGACCTTGAACTTCCAGTCTCTAGAACTGTAATGTATTTCTCTTTTTCATAATCTACCTGCTCTGTGATAATTTCTTACAATAGCCCAAACGTACCAAGCCAGCCTATAAAAATCTTACTTATGTTTTTGAAATTAATTTAAATTAAAAACTAATAGTTATCTATAACTATTCAACCCTGACTGGTAAGAAATACTAAGAATCAAATGTATTCACCCTTTATTAAAGAGTATTTAAGCCCAGAGAAGCAAGAGTAAGGGAAAGGGGGGAAGTGAATCAGGGAAGGAAAGGAAACCAAGGCAGGGTGGTATGTTACCAACCTGGCCTCAGCCTCCCACAGAACACAGCACTGTCACTCAATGGCTTATGTGGACTGGGCATGTATAAGAACCGTCCATTGAGGGGAATGGTAGCAGCACATTATCTGCTGGCTCCTCCTCTCCTGTCATTTACTATCAGTTCTCCCTGTGGGCTATCATTTTCCCCACACTTTGGGTTGTAGTAAGAGGCCCTTCTGGGCTGGTATGGGAAGGTCAGAGCCTTGTGAGTCCAGACGCGGAGGCCGGAACTACTGTGACTTGTGCCACAGTCAGCATAACAAACTCTAGGCTTAGTCCTCAGGAAAGAGATACCCACAATAACTTTAGAAACATAAGAACAAGAGTCTCTACTGGGCCTATCTAGAAAGAAAGCTGGTTTAGCAACTGAGGCTCAAAGTGAAAGAGTGAAGGCAGACTGACTAGGCCTAATGTGTCACACAACTGGATCTAATTCTCCTCCCACCTTCCCTAGAGATGGATATATAGGGGAGGAGGGGCAAGGTGGCCAACTAAAAGCAACTTTCACCAGAAGCTCCTGTCCAAAAGAAGAAAAGTTGGACTGAAGTGCACTAAGAGAAGTTGAAAGTGGGGCGTTTAACACAAGGAAGAGAAATCAGGTGTGCATCATCCCCACTGAGACAAACTGAGGCCAAGGAAAAGGAGGGAAAATAACAGAGATCAGGTATGGAGCGACTAGTTTGAAGGCACCTGTTGCTAAGGGAATGAGACTCCTTCCCTAACCAGGAGGCCCACTACAGGCTTTCCACCAGTGAACAGGGAAAAAAGAACCTCTCACCTCACCCCAGGAAAGAGAAGGTCCTGGTTCTCTTATACTTGGGAATTTCTACTTCTGAGTTCAGTCCTCATTCTGCCTGGTACAAAAGTGAATAAATATTCTCTCTGCAGTGCTGAGCCCACAGCTCACCCTTTCCCCCTCTGGTTGCCAGATGGAATGCCCCTTGCAGAAGCTGAAGTGTTTGGCAAGTTCTCTGAGAGCCGCCTGCATTGTGTGGGCTACCCCTGCTTCAAGAGGAAATAGTGGTGCATAATTCTAAGCTTGGCATGGGGAGGTGTGGTCTCTCCTGGCCTTCATTCCTGCTAGAAGCAACCATTCTCAGTCCCCTGAAGAGCCCTGGCATGGTGTCTGTGCCTGATAACCCCTTGTGACCTTCTGAACTTGTTTGAGTGGGTGTTGCTCGCACTGCCTGAGTGAGTTTAACTGAAACTCTCAGTCAGAATTGTCCATGGATTCTTGTTCTCTGGTGGGGAGTCAGGGGGTGGAGTTTGAGCAGTGTGGGGTGTAATTGGTGAGTCTGCCTGAAGATACTCCTCCTCCAACTATCATTGGCTGGGAGCAGAGTCACAGCTGTTCACATCTTTGAGTAGCACAGGCTCCAGCAAAATAACATGATTCCTTTGAATTGGATAAAGGGCAGGCTGGCTCCTGGACAGAACCAAGATGTGCTTTCTCCCTAAGCCAGCCCTCAGAGTCGCTGCTGCAGCCCTGAGAAGGAGCATTGTAAGGCTGTAGGGGAAGGGCCACAAGCACAATCTCTAGCTCTTTGACAAAGAATGGTTAACTCCAATTCCTGAGGCCTTCCAATCTGGTCTCAACCCAGCAGTTTTCATTGCCAAATAGGTCTCTATAGTGTTTCCTAAGGGTCTCAAATCATATTATCTCTCTGTAACTATTTAGGAACAACCTATAATTTCAACTAAAAAGGTATAACTAATATTTTTTTAAAAGCTGAAATACTAATAGGGAGGAGCCAGCAGAAGAATTCTGGCAACATCAAAATTCAGAACAGATTAACTCCCCCAAAAGATTAAAAAGGAAATACAACAAAAAATAACATCCATAGAAAAATTGCTGAAATGACAGAAATAGAATTCAGAATATGGATGGCAAATAAGATGATTGGAATTGAGGAGAAGATGGAAATAGAAATCAAAAACTATAGTGCAAAAGCTGTCTCAAGAAATTAGAAGATTTAAAGACAAAGTCACCAAGAATATGGGCACAATGAGGAAAAATACAGAGCTTAAGGAATTGAAAGAGGCATCTAGGAGCTTTAAAATACAGTAGAGGTCCTCAGTAACAGTAGAACATGGAGAAGAAAGAATTCCAGAAATTGAAGACAAGACTTTTGAACTATCACAATCACTCAAAGTGGCAGAATAAAGGAGATAAAAAACAGAATATTCCCCGAGAGAGTTATGGGATTATTCCAAAAGACCAAACATCAAAAAATATAGGGATTCCTGAAGGAAATGATTCTGATCATTCCTGAAGGCTGATCCTAAAGGCATGGAAGCTCTACTCCAGGAGGTAGAGAATTTCCCAAACATTGTTAAAGACACAGAAATTTTAATAGTGGATAGTTTCAGAACCCCAGCAAGACCCAATCCAAACAAAGAATCTCCTAGACACATGGTATTAACTTTGCCAAAGTCAATATGAGGGAGAATATCCTGCAAAATGACAGGGATAAAAAATGCCTTACCTACAAAAGGAAAAACATCAGTATGACTGCAAGTTCTTTCAGCTGAAACTTTTCAAGTCAGCTTAAAAGTTTAGTCATCAGCTTTAACCTTCTTAAATGAAGCAGTGTTCAGACCAGGATCCTATACCCTGCTAAACTCAGTTTCATTTGTCATGGAGCAATCAAATATTTTACACACATCCATATGTTGAGGAAATTTGCCATAACTAGATGAGCTCTACAGATCCATTCTTCAAAATGACCAGCACGATAGTCCATCACCAAAGTAAACATACCCAGAAATTAATGAACATAATTTAGCATCCACAATGGTAAAAAGGATAAAAATAACCTCTGGACCTCTGAAAAACAAGATGACCAAAACTCCATCAGACCTATCAATTTTCTCAATTAATGTGAAAGTTTAGAATTCTCCTCTAAAGAATCACAAGCTGGCTGACTAGATACAAAAGCTCAGGCCCAAAATCTGCTCTCTGTAAGAAACACACTTAAACTCAAAGGATAAAACCAGACTCAGGGTGAAGGGATGGAAAAAAGTAATCCAGGAAAATGGAAATTTGAAAAAAGGATTGGATTTAAACCAAGAAAAATAAGACAAGGAGGGACATTTCATACTTGTTAAGGGAAGCACACAACATGAAGAGATTTTAATAATTAACACTTATCCACCCAACCTGAATGCTCCTACATTCATAAAACAAACCCTAAATGATCTGAACAATATGATACCTTCCCCTAGTTGGGGATTTTAACACACTTTTGGCAGAACTATACAGATCATTCAAGAAGAAATTAAACAAAGAAATAATGAACTTCAACATGAGCCTAGAACAAATGGATGTAACATACATATACAGAACATTTCATCCTAACAAAGCTGAATACACATTCTTCTTATCAGCCCATGGATGATCTTCTAAAATTGATCATAACTTAATACACAACTCTAACCTCAACAAATTCAAAAGGATAGAAATTATTCTTTGTATCTTCTTGGACTATCATAGAATAAAAGTTGAACTCAATAGCAACAGAAATCTTTACACTCAAAGTCATGAAAACTAAATAACCTTACAATGACAGCTGGGTCAAAGAAAAGATTAAGAAGGAAATCATTAGATTTACAAAATAATAATGAAGCCAAAAACTATCAAAACACATGGGATACTGCAAAGGCAGTCCTAAAAGTGAAATTTATAGCATTAGAAGCCTTCATTAAGAAAACAAAAAGAGAGCAAGTCAATAACTTAATGGGCCCTCTCAAGCAACTGAGAAAAGAAGAACAATCCAAGCCCAAACCCAGCACAAGAAAAGAAATAACCAAAATTAGAGCAGAATTAAATAAAATTGAAAACAAAAGAATCACTTGTAAGATCAGCAAAATAAAAAGTTGGTTCTTTAAAAATATTAATAAAATTGATCAATCCTTGGACAGCCTGACTAGAAACAGAAAAGTAAGACCTCTAATAACGTCAATCAGAAACAAAAAAGGGGAAAGAACAGGTACCACAGAAATATAAAAGATCCTCAATGATTATTATAAAAAACCTCTATGCCCAGAAATATGAAAATGTAGAGGAAATGGACCAATACTTGGAATCATGCTATCTTCCCAAAGAAAGAATTAGAAATTCTAAATAGATCTATATCAGGCATTGAAATAGAATCAACACTACAAAATCTTCCTTCTTTATGTTTTGGAATAGGTTATACAATTTATGTACTAGTTTCTCTTTGAAGGTTTTGTAGAATTCTGGTGTCAAACTATTTGATCTAGGACTTTTCTTTTTTGGAAGAATATACCATGCTTGTGGCTGGGAAGAATCAACATTGCTAAAATGTCCATAATACTGAAAGCAATCTACAGATTTAATGCAATACTCATCAAAACACCAATGTCATACTTTGAAGAACTTGAAATAATAGTACTTCATTTCTCAAGGAAGCAGAAAAAACCCTGAATATCTAATAGAATTTTTAGAAATAAAAGCAAATCTGGAGGCATCACGTTGTCAGACTTTCAGGTTACACTACAATTTTATAGTGATCAAAACAGCATGGTACTGGCACAAAAATACAGACATAGATCTATGGGATAGAATAGAGAATGTAAAGATGAACATAACCATATATTGCCATTGATCTTTGGTAAACCAAACAAAAGCAGGCAGTGGGGAAAAGAATCCCTATATAATAAATGGTGTTGGAAGAATTGGGTTGCCACAGGTAGAAGACTGAAAATTGACTCGCACCTCTCACCACTGACAAAAATTGATTCTCGCTGGATAAAAAGATTTAAATTTAAGACACAAAACAATAAAAAATCTGTAAGAATGTGAGGGGAAAATACTTGAAAATATTGGCCTAGGAAAAGATGTTATGACAAAGACCCCATTGACAATTACAGTAACACCAAAAATAAGTAACTGGGATTTGATCAAGCTAAAAAACCTCTGCATACAAGAAGTACCACAACTAGAGCAAACAGACAGCTTTCAGAATAGGAAAAGATTTTTGCAGGTTATGAATTTGACAAAGGCCTAATAACTAGAATCTACAGAGAAATCAAATTAATCAACAAGAAAAAATCAAAACCTCCATTTATTAAGTGGGCAAGAGACTTCAACAGAAACTTCTCTGAAGATGACAGAGGAATGGCCAACAAACATATTAAAAAATTTTCATTGTCCTTAATCATCAGAGAAACATAAGTCAAAACCAATCTAAGATATAACCCAACTCCAGTGAAATGCCCGCATCACAAAGTCCCAAATCTGCAGATCCCTGGATGTGGAGAGAAGGGAACACTTTTACACTGGTGGTGGGATTTCAAACTAATACAACCTTTATGGAAAGATGTATGGAGAATACTTAAAGAACTAAAAGTCAACGTTCCATTTGATCCCACAGTCCCATTACTAGTTATCCACTTTCAAGAACAAAAATCATGAGGCAGGAGCCAACATGGTGGTCTGTAGCCAGCTTTCCACAGATGCTCCCATCCAGAAGGAGAGTTAAAGGACTGAAATTTAGCAAGAAAGCCAACAGTTTGGAACTGAGCCAAAAGAGAAGGTTGAAGAATGCACATCAACCCTGCTGGAGTGACCTGCGACCCCAGGGATACAAATAAAAGGTACAGAACACATGGCTAAGAAGACAGGAGTCCCCTCCCCCCATGAGATCTGCTGGAAGCATACTCCATGCCTCCACACAAACAAGCAAGCAGAGTTCAGATGTCCTCCCACTCTACCCCATGGGAGAGACCCTCTAAAAGCTGGACCTCCCTCCCCTACTAGGGTGCCATGACACTCTCCTGCCAGGCATAAAACTGTATAAAACTGTATATATTCTCTCCCTGCAAGTTTGAACT
>CAUYRH010021342.1:0-56684 GCA_963574655.1 Perodicticus potto | reverse complement strand
AAAAAAAAAAAAAAGATCCTAGCAAACAGAATCCAGCAACACATCAAACAAATTATGCACATGACCAAGTGATTTTTATTCCAGTGTCTGAAGGTTGGTTCAGTTACTTTTTTAGTTCTGTATGAATGTTAGGATTTTTTTGTAATATTTATGTGGAAAATAACACTGATACTTTAATAAAGATTACATTACATCTTTAGATTGCTTTGGGTAGTATGTTTTTTTAATGATATTAATTCTTCCAATATGCCAGCATTGGATGCCTTCCCTTTTGTTTGTGTCCTCTTCACTTTTTTTCACCAGTGTTTTGTAGTTTTCCTTGTAGAGTTCTTTCAACTCCTTGGTTTAATTTATTCTTTGGTATTTTATTTTTTTGTAGCTTTCTTGATTCTTTCATAGCATTACTGAAGTATAGTTAAAAAAATCAGCCATTACTGATTTTTGTATGTTGATTTTGCGTCCTACAACTTTAATTAATTAATTTATCAGATGTAAGTTTTTTGGTGAGGTCTTTTTAGGTTTTCTTCTTCATAAGATCACATCATATATAAAGAGGGACACTTCTTCTTTTCCAATTTGGATGCCTATTATTTCTTTCTCTTGCCTGATTGCTATGGTTAGGGCTTCCAGTATTATGTTGAAGAAGAGTGTTGAAAGTGGGAAACCTCTTTTCTTCCTGATCATAGGTAAAAGGCTTTCAGCTTTCCCTCATTCAAAATGATATCAGCCGTGGATTTGTCATATATAGTCTTTATTATGATGAAGTATGTTTCTGCTGTACTAGTTTGCTGAGTATGTTTATCATGAAGGAGGTTGAATTTTATTAAATAACTTTTTTGCATCTGTTGAGGTGATCATATGGTTTTATTATTTATTTTATTGATGTTATATATCACATTTATTAACTTGTGTAGGTTAACTCGTCCTTGTGTCATTGGGATAAATCCCCCTTGATCAGAGTGTATCATCTTTTTGCTGTACTGTTGGATTTGATTTGTTGGTATTTTGTTAAGAATTTTTGCATCTATGTTCATTAGAGATACTGACCTGTCATTGTTTTTTCCTTTGTTGTTTCCTTGTCTAGTTTTGGTATCAGGGTAATTTTGGCCTTATAGAATGAGTCAGAGTGAATTTCCTTCTCTTCAATTTTTTGGCATAGCTTGAATAGAATTGGTGTTAGTTCTTTATATGTTTGGTAGAATTTGGCAGTGAAGCCATCTAGTCCTGGACTTTTCTTTCTTGGGAAAATTCTTATAATTGACTCAATCTAATTACTTGTTTTTGGTCTGTTTGGGGTTTCTATTTCCTTCCTAGTAGAGGAATTACAGGATCAAATGGCAGATCTATTTTTAGATTTCTAAGTATTCTCCAGATATCTGTCCAAAAGGACCATATTAGTTTGCATTCCCACCAGCAATGTAGTATCTCCACATCTGCGCCAGCATCTCTGGTTTTGGGATTTTTGTGATGTGGGCTAATCTTACTGGAGTTAGATGATATCTCAAAATAGTTTTGATTTGCATTTCTCTGACGAGTCAGGATATTTTTTAAGTAGAAATTTAATCTATTCACTTTCAAGGTTATTATTAATATGGGAAGGCTTATTTCTATCATTTTATTAGTTGATTTCTTGTTGCTTTGCATATCCTTTGTTCCTTTTTTTCTCTCTTATTATAGTCATTGGTAGTTTTCAGTAGTGGTAACATTTTAGTCCTTTCTCTTACTTATTTGTGTGTTTGCTCTACCAGTGAGTTTTATCCCTTTGCGTCTTCATGATGGGAGATGCTATTATTTGTCAGGCAAAGGACTCCCTTTAACTATTTCTTATTTTTTTTTTTTTTGAGACAGAGCCTCAAGCTGTCACCCTGGATATAGTGCTATGGCATCACAGCTCACAGCAACCCCAACTCCTGGGCTCAAGCGCGTCTCCTGCCTCTGCCTCCCATGCAGCTGGGACCGCAGGCGCCCGCCACAACGCCCGGCCATTTTTTGGTTGCAGCCGCCATTGTTGTTTGGCAGGCCCGGGCTGGATTCGAACCCGCCAGCTCTGGTGTACGTGGCTGGCGCCTTAGCCTGCTGAGCCACAGGCGCCGAGCCCCTTTAACTATTTCTTATAGAGTGAGTTTAGTGATGAGTTTCTTCAGCTTTTGCTTGTCTGTAAAAGACTTTATTTACGTATTCAAAGGATAACTTTGCTGGTATATTATCCTTGGCTAGAATCTTTTTTCTTTCAGCACTTTGACTATATCATCCTATTCTCTCCTGGCCTGTAAGGTTTCTGCTGAGAAATTTGCTGTTAGTGTAATGGGGGCTTTCTTATAAATGACTAGGTTCTTTTCTCTTGCTGCATTTAGGATTCTCTTTGTCTCTGATTTTGATAGTTTGGCCATAATGTGCCACAGAGATGACCTTTGTATCTATTTGAAGATCTCTGGTGTTTTATCTCTTAGACTTGTCTACGCTGAGCCTCCAGCAATTTGTCAGTTGCAGTTCAGGTTTCCCTACCTTGGCACTGTTTCCTACAGAGGTTTTTGTTTGTGGGTTTCTGCTTTGGCAAGCATCAGTCCTCTGCATTTGCCTATTTGTCTCTCCAATTTGTGCGGCAGGGGTTTTCCATGTGACCCCACCTCTCTGATGAGTCTAAGAAAAGTTATTGATTTTTTCCCACTTGTTCCATTTTTTACTTGTTTGCTTTAGCATTTTTTACTTGCAGCTTTCAGCTTTTTATATGACAGACTGGAAATCTAAAGTCCTCTGATAATAGTAATAATTATTTTTTATTCCTAGACATGTACTACTACTTTCATCATAATCTAAATAGAATAGTTTCTTATGACCTTCGCGGAAGTTATCTGTGGAATCAGTTTATATTATACAAATGTATGCAGAATCTTTGGTCATCTTTGAATTTTTACTCTTCCTCTTTATTATAATGCGATGCCTATGCAATGTCTCTTGCATTTTTGCTTTCCTTTTCATATCTATTTTGTCTTTATTTATAGTCTTGTTTCTTATAGAAGAAAGTTGAAAATTCTGAACCCAGCATTCAAGGCAATCTCGAGTTGGCCCCTGTGGCACTTACTAAGCTGTTATCTCTCAAGTCAGTCCCCATTTTATACTCCGTCCTGTGAACTTGGGCTGTCACTCTCTGCAGGCTACATTTCTACTTTGCCAGTTGGATCCTTGTTAGCTTTGCCACTAAGGGAGTCAGGCATGGGACTTGGTGTTTCCTCTTTTGCTTTCCTGTCTGCTGTGGTTCTCCTGAGTGTAACTCTACCCTAGTTTCTTCACCATGGCAGCTGTAGTTACTGCCTGTAGTGGCAGCTGAATCCAATTTGCCATTGTTCCTGCACTTGCAAAACCAGGCTCATCGAACTTTCTCAAAAACCTGAGCCCTCTTCAGAGGTTTGGGTTCCAGCACACAGCCTATTAAATTTTATGCATTTTTTTTTTTAAGAGAAAAGATCTCTTTATGTTGCCAAGGTTGGACTATAACTCCTGAGCTCAAGCAATACTCTCACCTCACCCTCCAGAGTAGCTGGGACTACAGGTGTGTGCCAATGGACTCAGCTTAAATTTTATTAATCCCTCTTCCTTTTCTCCCTCATTCATAGAGGTGATAGCTGTTCCTGCAGTCGCTAAGTTCATGATACTTTAGAGTTTTCTTTTTGCCTTTTCAGGGACTTAATTGACAATTCCCTACTTTAAATTCTCTTTGTTGTATAATTAGTATGGTTTCTCCTGATTAGGCCTGCAATAATATGGCTCCAAACCACTACTACAACTGTAAACTCTATTTCCCAAACCAAATCCTCTGCTTCAAATAGACAAGTCTTTCCATGGACCCCAGAGTGAGTTTTTCCTTTTCTAAACTTAGAAAGCTTACTTTGATCAACCCCTACCTGCAAAAAGTATCCAACTCTGCCAACCTGAATCCTATTTTCCACAGCCCAGGTGAAGCCCCGAGGCTTTTGTGAAGTTTCCCCTGACCATTCTCAGTACCATTATTTCTTCTTTGTCCAGATGAGTCATTTGACAGTTGGTCCCATATAGGTAACCTTCCCTTCATCAATTTATAGATATGTTTGGTTTTTTTATTTCTTTTGTAAGTCATTTATTTAGAATGCCAAGTGCATTTTCCCATAGGAATAATATTATATATGGTGGTTAAGGAAGTGCTAAAATAGTGCACAGATTTTCCAGGCTGTTCCATATGAGCCCATTTAATCCACGGTGGAAATGAATTGTAAAGATTCAGGACTAGAACCTAACAATAATATGTCATTTTGGGAGGATGGTGTGGGAGCTCCACACAAGGTCCCATCTCATTTTGATGTTCTGCTCATGAGAAGAGGGCATCTTTGGTTCTGGTGAGGGCTCAGCAGTGGCACTGGGCAGTGATGGAGAGAGAGATTGGAGTGCTGCAGCTAGGAGCCAAGGAGTGCCAAAGATTGCAGCAACTATCAGAAAAGGCAAGATAGTGATTCTTTCCTGGAGCCTTCAGAGGCACATGGCCCTGCTGACATCTTGACTTCTAGCTTTTGGAGCTATGACAGAATGCATTTCTGTTGTTGTAAGCCCCCCAGGTTGTGGTGCTCTGTTATAGAGGTCCTAAGGAACTAGTTCACTCAGTTCATAGTTGGGAAATTGTGGCTCAGGGAGACTGAGGAGTTTGCCTACGAGGCAGCAGACTCAGGTCTGCCTGACTTCCAGTGGGGTGCTCTTACCTCCTCCACTGAGTGCCGGAGTTGGCAAAGCGGGTCAGATGTTAGTGCCAACTATCAGAGAGTGTACCCTGGCCAGTGCCATCTGGCCCCAGTGTGTTCCTGCACTGGCTCCCTATGATCCAGAGACTGCTTGGCGCATCCTGTTGGAAAGTATTAGAAATAGCAACAACCTGTGTTTTTAGGTGGAAAAGGAGAATCTACCAGAATCTTTGAAGAGAATTCCTCATTTATGCAGGTATTAACTTATGTTTTCTGTAAGTATAAGAAATAGAGATGACTATTTCAGAATAATGAATATTTTAGTCCTAAGCAAATTATTTTGTATCTCTCCAGTACACAGATTAATGATTATTCTTGCTGCTTGACATACTATCATCTTTGGTTCATGCATGGTTTTACTAGTTAGTTATTCTCTATAAAACAAATTTATGTTATAAGATCTTTGAATTTACCAATCAGTCTCAGAACTAGGATATTAATAACAGTTCATAGCAATCTATATTCTCCCAGTACACCTCTCGCCTCTCCCCACCCTATTCAACTATCTTCTTGAATTTTATCTTCATGATTTCTTTTACCTTGACTTTTATTATTTTTTGTTCACTGCACACCAGCTACCTTGGACCTCCTTGCCATTCCTCAAGCACATGAAACACTCTTCCACCCCAGGGACTTGGTACTTACTTTTCCCTGTTCTTGGAATATTATTCTTCTAGGCCCAAATGTCACTGCTCAGAGTTACTGTTTCTGACCTTGCCATATAAAGTAGGCCTTCCACCATTCTCTATCTCTTCACCTGCTTTATTTTTCCTTTTAGTTCTTATTTAGGTAATAGTTAAGTGACATCTTATCTATATTCACTTCAAAGTTTGTGGTGGATTCTTCTTTTCTACCAAAATAAGATTGGTTATTATCTGATCCTCCTATTGTAATATAAGCTTCAGTAGGGCAGGGACTTTTTCCTGTTTTGTTCATTTCTATAGCCCCAGTGCCAGGAAAATAGTAGGTGCTCAATAAATTAATTCATTTTTTCTTCTATTATAATAAATCAACATTATTTATATAGGTCTTACGTGCCAGCCAGTGTGCTAGGATAAAGATGGATAGAGTCTTGTCTTGGCTTTTCAGGAGTTTATAGTTTAGTGAAAACACTGATATGTAAGCATTAATTCAGCAGTGTGATCTGGGTTTGTATAAGTTACTCCAAGAGTTATTGCAGTAAAGGAAGACTTCTGAGGGATAGCATTTGAATTGAGCCTTGAAGGATTAGAAGACTTAAGACCAGAAGAAGTAAGTTAGATCTTACAGAAAGAGGTAATATCATGGGTAAAGGAACAGAGGTGACAGAGATCATATGAGTATTTGTGCATGGTGAGGCAAAGGGTGTGTGGCAGAGGACAGCAATGAGCCTGGGAATGAAGGCAGAAACCCAATCACACAAAGCTTGAGATGGGGGCACTGTGTAATCTGGGCAAGCCTTGAATGATATGAACAGCAGGATTAAGTTTGCATTTTAGACTGTTCACTGTATCTCTTGTAGCATGAAGGATGGTTGGAGAGGGTCAAGATCAAAGCAGGGAGAGTGCCTGCAGGCTGTTGCATTAGCAGCCACGTGAGAGTTGAAATTCTCAAGGTCTATATGAGCTGCTATTGATGGAACTGGTGAACTATGATGGAGATCATAGTGTTGGTGGAATTTCTTTATGCAGAAGGTCCTTCATCTTGGAGATTGGAAGAATGAACCCATGGACCATACAGATCAGTGCTAAGATAGGATTTATTAGATAGAAAGAAATACAGAAGGAATAAAAAGTACCAGAGTCTCTGGGAGAGGGAAAGACCTAACTGGGAAGTCATGCATGGGTCTTTTGTCTAGAGCAGTGGTTCTTAACCTGCCTAAAGCCGAGGCCCTTTAATACAGTTCCTGTGGGTTATGACCCACAGGTTGAGAACCACTGGTCTACAGGGATATAAGGTCTTGAGAATTACACTTGGCCAGGACTTGGTAGGTGGAAGACACCTTTTCATTGTTGATGAGTGTAATAATAAATGAATGCAGTCCCTCCAGCTCCAGGGCAAATTGGCAGGGAGTCCATTTCAGAACAGGTCAGGCTTGCAAGAAATTACCCAGGCCTAGGAAACTGACATGAGATTGCCCAGGCCTAGGAAAGGGGTTCCTGTCCAACACTGAATGGGGGAAGCCCTGTATCAATGTGCTTGGAGGGGATGGTAAGAAGTTAGTTGTAAGTGCATTTCTCTGTGGGAAACCTGGGACAACCCAGCAGGCAGATGGTAACTATTGTGCTTCATTGTTCTTCAGGCAAAGCTGTGTAAGTGGGTGTTCATGAATGCCATTTTATAATGAGGACTTTACAATGACTACTTGGTTTTAGTTAGGAAACCATTCAAGGACTCCATCCATACAGCTTGCATCTGCACGAATGTAAGACACACACTGCAAGTAAAACTTTTAATCCATTTGGAGCAGGGTGCCCTATGACCTCAGGAATTCTCTTTAACCTCTCAGAACTTCATGTACCGGAGAGGAGAGGGTAGGACTACAGGAATCTTCAGATTTCTTTTAGCAGTAAGATCTTACAGCTTACATGCTGCTTACTGGGGTGATAGAGACAGAATGATGATCAGAGTTTGCGGTCAGTTTCTTTCCTGCTGAATTAAGACTGTGACTCCAGGTTCTTCACTCGGACTTGGTAATTAGTGGGTTGTGGTCTTATTAGGATAAATGGCTCATCAGTAACATTTCCTGGGTGTTCCTGAGTGCTGTGTCCATCCTGGCCTACTCTCTTGCCCATTTTTCCTGCCCTCACAGCAGGCCCGGTTGCAGACTTTTCCTACTAGAGACACAGGCACAACTTCTAGAGAAATGAAGGCCAGCTATGCAGTGTAACTGAGGAGAGCAGTGTGCCAGACAGAGCTGAGACGGTTGGGTCATTTGATAGCTCACTTAACTCTCAGGTGCTATTTGTGTGATCACACTTCTTTTTAGAAGGGACCCAAACAAAGGCTTAATCCTGCGACATTTTTTAATACACATTGGGGCTTTTGTTTCAAGCGCTTCTGCATGCAAATAATAATTCTGAAGCAGTTAAACAAATTTCCTTGTATCGCACTGAGGCCCATGCCTGTCTCTGCAAAGGGAATATTTCTTTGACAGGGATGGAGTAAGAGGGGGTGGGTTCTTGCCAGGCTTTTCTTTACAGGTGGATAACACCTGATTTAAACTTCAACAGTAAGCCAAGCTGGGGTAACACTGGGGCTTGGGATCAGGATAGGACAAGCTTAGGAGTTGGAGGTAGTTAAGGGAAAAAGGGACTTCATTCAATATACAGTACAACCTCCATAGATGACCACCTCCCTACATCAACCACATCCTTAAGCCGACCTAATTTTCATAGACCTTACGTGATGTGCCACACGTACCTATCACTACAGCAGGCCTAGTTCCTTATGTTGACCATCTCCAAATGTTAACCAGTTTGTTATAGTCCCTTGGGTGGTCATCTTACAGAGTTCTACTGTATTTAAATTTCAATTTTATCATTTATAAGATGGTAATGATCATATTAATTTATAGAGTTATTTTGAGGAATAAAAAACATATAAGGTGTCTGGTGGATAGTCTGGCATGTAGTAGATAGTTTATGTATTCAATAAACGTGATTTTTCCTTTTCTTTGGTACCTTGAGTTTAAAAAAAGACGTATATATCCCCTGGTACTGTGAACTGTGAGTTATGGTTGACAAAGTAACACAAACATGAGGTGTTGAGGACACACATGCTGTGTTCTTTCTATTCTTTGTTCTTCTATCCACATTTTTTCAGAATTCAAAACTTTAATAATAGTTGTAAGGAAGCTGCAATTCATGAAAAAAGGGATAAGCTATAATAGTAACTTCATATGTAGATATACTAAATATGCATTTTGTATAGTCTCAAAATAATCTATATCTGAAATAATATCTGGCAAATAACAAAAACACAATAATTTTTGAACAAAAAAAATCTTTGGCTTCCCTAAGTAGAATGCTCATTTATATATATTTATCAGAAATTAGCTCTTAAATTGGTTCTTCAAAATTGAGGCTAGTGTTACCTAATAGATCAGCTTTTAATTATAACCTATTATTTTAAAGCTACAGAAGAATATAATATTTATCAGGTCACTTTAATATGATAGAAATATATATATGTATATAAAACATATGTATTTTTAAACCCCTTCCTGTTTTTTCTAAATTATATAAGATCTTAAGACTTTATTTTTAATTTTTAAATTATATTAATTTATTTAAATTGACAAGTTATAATTGTATATATTTATAGTGTACAGTATGATGCTTTGGTGTGTATACATTGTAGAATGGCTAAATCAAGGTATTCAACAGAGCACTTAAAATCTATTCTTTTAGCAACTTTCATACAGATAAGTGTTATTAACTATAGTCAGTGTGTTGGACAATAGCTCTCTTATTCCTTTTATCTAAAAATCTGTAACCTTTGATACACATCTCCCCTCACACCCTTACCCCTATCCAGCCTCCCCTAATCACCATTCTACTCTCTGCTTCTATGAGTTCAGCATTTTTAGATTACACATGTAAGTGAGATCATGTGGTATTTGTTTTTCTGCACCTGGTTTATTTCCCATAACATAATGCCTCCAGATTCATACATAGTGTCACAAATGAGAGGATTTTATTCCTTTTAAAGGCTAAATAGTACTCCATTGTGTATATATACCATATATTCTTTGTTTATCAGTCGAGGGACACTTGATTTCATATCCTGGCTATTGAGATCAACGCTGCAATAGACAGAGAAGTGCAGATCTCTCTCTGATATTGTAATTCCATTTCCTTTGGGTATATACCCACTAATGATATTTCTGGTTCCTATGGTAGTTCTATTTTTAATTTGGGGAGGGGGAACCTACATACTGTTTTCTACAGTGGCTGTACTAATTCACATTTCTAGGATATAGAGAAAGTTCCCCAGGAGTTTCTTTTTCTCCATATCCTAGCCAACACTTGTAATTTTCTTAAGGCTTTCAATTCAGCATATTTTTAAATGATAACAGACACCTACTATGATTAGTAATAACAATTGATAAAATTGCCAGACAACCTTCAAAAAGAAAGTAAAATAATTAAGATAACTTGAAATTTTATTATCTTCATCTTCCTTCTGTTGGGTTAAGTAAAATAATAAACTGCTGAAAATTTAATTTCTCACTGCACTTCTGATTCATATTTGCAGACTATAATAGCTTGTTTAAAATGATGAACAAATGCTCCTTTTTTTTTTTTTTTTTAAACAGAGTCTCACTTCATCACCCTGGGTAGAGTGCTGTGGCATCATAAGCTTACAGCAACCTCAAACTCTTGGGCTTAAGCAATTCTCTTGCCACAGCTTCCCAAGTAATGGGGACTATAGGTGCCTGCCATAGCGCCTGGCTATTTTTTTTTTTTTTTGGTTGTAGTTGTCGTTGTTTGGCAGGTCTGGGCTGGGTTCGAACCTGCCAGCTCTGGTGTATGTGGCTGGCACCTAACCACTGAGCTACAGGTGCAGAGCCAGACCAAATTCTTGAAAAACTGACCATCACTCCAGGAGAGGGGATTGGTGTGCTGCCACCTGATGGGCACAATGTAAGGGTATATAGCACATACCCTGGGTGAAGGGCTCAACTACAACTTGGACTTTCTCTAACAAACACAATTTAACCTAATTGTTTGTACCCTAATATTAGTATGAAATAAAACAAATTTAAAAAAATGAAAAACTGACCACCAGAGGTACAAAACAAACCCTTCACAAACTACACTGATAAAAAGTCTTTATCCTCTGTACAACCCTAGGAGGCTCACAAATCAAACTAAAATCTTATTTCTTTTTTTAATTAGAACAAGAACTTTCTTGCAATGTATATACTATCTGACTTATCTTCAACATACATATCTGTAAAGGGACACTGCAGCGGCTACAGACAGCATGAAAAGGCCCCTCTCTGCATCAGTATCTCTCTATTGTCTAAATAGAGCAGCTACAGGGGCATGGAAGGACGGCCACACACAACACGGAACACCTGTCAGTGTCCTTGAAACTATCAGTTAGGGTCACAGAACAGTATTTACAATGATTTCCTCTGAGTTTACAAATCTAAAATTGTATATATAAATGAAAAGAAAAGTGCTATCTGGGTATGACTGCTTTCTCTCTCCTCACTTTACCTCCACAAACTAAGATCTTACTCTTTAATGACTCTCTGTCTAGTAGAAGAAGTTATTGAGAAAAATAGACTAGACTAATCACACCTATGTCTTTCCTGTTTCTTAATTGTTTCTGTCATGGTGGGGGGAGGATACCTAAGAAAAGTAAAGTCTAAAAAAAACAAAGCGTTCTCAGAGTAGCCTAAGCACACTCCTGCATATAAGAAAGATATTTGTACCAGAATGTTTATTGCAGCCCAATTCATAATTGCTAAGTCATGGGAAGAATCTCAAGTGCCCATCAACCCATAAATGGATTAATAAATTGTGGTATATGTACACCGTGGAATATTATGCAGCCTTAAAAAAAGATGGAGACTTTACCTCTTTCATGTTTACATGGAGGGAGCTGGAACATATTCTTCTTAACAAAGTATCTCAAGAAGGGAAGAAAAAGTATCCAATGTACTCAGCCCTACTATAAAATCAAGTTATAGCTTTCATATGAAAGCTATAGACCAAGAATTATAGTCCAAGAATATGAGGAAAGGGGATAGGGAGGGGAGGGGAGAGGGGAAGATTGGTGGAGGAAGGGTACTTGGTGGGACCACACCTACAGTGCATCTTGCAAGGGTACATGTGAAATTTACTAGGTGTGGAATATAAATGTCTTAACACAATAACTAAGAGAATGGCATGAAGGCTATGTTAACCAGTTTGATGAAAACATTTCAAATTGTATATAAAACCACCACATTGTACCCCACGATTGCGTTAATGTATACAGCTGTGATTTAATAAAAAAAAAAGAAGAATTTGTAAAACTTAGCTTTCTGGGTCCTTGAAATGAATGCTTGCTGTTTGCTTCCACTTCTGTAAACCCTACACATGGTTTGATACCTCCAAGGGGAAATAATATGGTAATTCCTTAATTTGTGTACTTGTGAGTCCAATAAAAGGACAAGTACAGAGCTTAAGGGGGGAGCTCATTACTTTAAGGCTGATGGCCTGCTGAGTTTCCCCACCAGCAAATATAATTCCTTCCCCTATAAGCTTTGGTGAGAGTCTATTGGTTTCAATTTACCAGTCCTGCAACAATGGAGCAAGGCAGAATAGGTTTTGATGACAAAAGATTGCTTTGATTTTTCTGAATATTCTTGAATTTATTTAGGTAAATATACTAAAGGTATGGTTCAGTAAAATGGTCCTAATTTAACCCTGCTTTTTATAATTAAGCCTTCCTATTACATAGCAGTTTCTTTTTAATACATCCTTTATCTCCCAAACTATTCAGGATTTAAATTTTCTCCTCTATCAAAAAACATTTCCCCAACTATATTCCTGTCAATCTCAACCTCCCTGTAAAAACAAAAACGCAAACAACAATAACTCTCATACTGCCGATGGGATGTAGAATGGACTGCTTTATAAAGGTCAACCCAGTATGTATCATATTTACAAATACATTCCTCTTTGATTCAGCAATTCTTTTGAGAATCAAACAATTACCCTTGTAGGAAGTGACATGCATTAATTCAAACTTGTTTTTCTAATATTCAAAGACTGGAAACAGCACAAGTGTCTGTCTATAGGGATTGCTTGTATGAATTGGAGTATATCCACAGAATAGAATAGTGCCACCATAGCAGAGTATAAAGAATGGCACTGGACAGGGACCAGGGAGGGAGGGAATCTTTTCTGTGCCCTTTTGTGGTTGATGCGGCTCAACACCACGAGCAGCCTCTGTGGTTCTGTGGAGCTGCTGTGCCAGCTGACAGGCAGCAGCCTTTTTCTGCAGAGACCAGCCCTGCTGGTACTCCACTGTAGCTGACCTGACCACCCTAATGCCAAGTTCTCACAGAGCTGCTGCAGTTGGTGATAAGTACCCACCTTACTCTGATGGAAGTTGTACTGGTGGGAAGTATGCAATCATTTTCCTAAATGGTTGGAGTATTAGCACAACAATTCATTTCTGTTCACCTCCCAAGGGCATGTTCCAACTGATCTTTTCAAATATAATAATAAATGTTTCAAGTTTACAACTCCTGAGAAGGAAGAAACATGATGAAATTTCAGAAGAAATCTGTGAAATCTTAGTCTTTGGAATTTAGTCTTTGGATACAGCAACATTTTTACCTAAGTGACGGGCCAAAATCCTAAACCTTCTTTTCTGGGAGCAGTCTGGGAAAACATTCAATGATGTAGTACACTATGGAATTGCTGAAATGTAGTCTGAGTTTTGGGAATTACATGATGTGTTACAATAGCTGGGGCCCCAGGGATGGTGATGTACCAGACCAGCTGTGGACCAAGACTCGTTCAAGTCTCCTGAATTGCGGACACTCAGTTTCTCAGTATGAACAGCAAGGGAGAGAGTAATTTCCTGCAGACCTTTTCCCCAAACCTGCTTTGTTTGTACTTATTGTTTGAGAGTTGTTTTTTTTTTTCTTTGTTTCAAGCATGTTCATGATTGATCACTGAAGGGTGTTCATGATTGATCATTGAAGCATTTTTATGATAGCTGTTTTAAAATTCTTATCAGATAATTCCAGCATCTGTGTTGTCTTGGTATAGGCCTCTGTTGATTGTCTTTCTCACTCAAGTTGAGGGTTTTTTATTTGTTTTTGATATGATGAGTGATTTTTGTTTGTGTCCTGGACATTAGGGGTATGATGTTATGAGACTCTGGATCTCATATAAGTTTTCTGTTTTGTCAAGCTTCCTTTGACTCCACACTGCCAAGGGAAGGGGCTCTGCCTTGTTATAGCCAAATGGGGTGGAAGCCCAGTTCCTTGCTCAGCTTCTCTTGACACGTGGATGCTTTGTTACTGCTGTGGTTGGTGGGGGTCTGGCTCTGCACTAGGCCTCTGCAGTAACCCATGGCTGGCAGGGGGAGAGGGGTATCTGATCACAGCTGTCCACATGTCCTCCACTGACACTGTGTGTGTGGGGATTCACTACCTCTGCGAGGTGGTAAAAGTCCTGGCTTCATACTCAGCACCCACATGAGCAGAGAGAGGTATAGCCCTTATGGGATAGTATGCTGATACAGTATACACTAGATTTCATCTTTTTCATTCACTTAAAAAAACCTTGTATACATACACAAAAGTAGAGAGATGAGTATAATGAATTTCATATGCCCATTATCCAACTTCAACAATTACAATTTTTTTTTTTAAGTCTAGTGAAGTGCAGTAGTGAGAAGGCGGGGAAGAGTAGAACAAGGAGTTCAATCTGTAACTGTGAACAGTCAAGTGAGATAACTCACTACCTTTGGACCAGCCAACAATTACGTTTTACCAATCTAGTTTCATCTATTTCCCATAAACTCTTTTTCTTGCTTATATCTTTTGTAGTGAATTCCAGATATTATTTTATTTAGTAATACATATTTCATATGGAATTAAAAAAACTATAATCTCAATTCCATTGTCATTCACAGCAGAATTAATAATCATTCCTTAAAATTATTTTTTGTCAACATTCAGATTTTCATGACAAGCCTTTTTTTAATTTAATTTTTTTTTTTTACAGTTGTTTCTTTAAAATTTGCAGCTCTCATCTTAAAAACAAACAACCCAACAAACATTCCCCTCTTGGTAATTTTTCTACTTCCTTTTATGATTAAATTCCACAAAGGAGATGTCTAAATTCACTGTCTAATTCTTCATCTCCCATTTTCTCTTTTACCCATTTTGATCAGGATTGTGTCCCCATAAGCCTACTGGAATCTCATCATCAATGTTTTCAAATCCAATGATTCTTTTTAATATGTACTCAAATCCCAAGCAGTAGAGAAAGCTGATGTTTTCCTTCTGGGATATGTTCCTCAGTTGGTTTCTGCAACATTATACACATCTTCTTTTCCTACCTCACCTGCTATCCCTCGCCTCCTTGATCTCTGACTTTTGGAATACTCTAGGAAGTATTTAGTTCTCTTTTCTTCGGTGTATGGTTCTTTCTTAGGTGACAACCAGAATTTTTATGTTCATCCTAATCTTTCCCCTAACCCCCGGCTATGTGTCAAGTTAGCATATTTAATATCTTCTCTTTGATGTCTAATAGACATCTTAAATTTGATTTCTCAATCCTGCCTCAAATCAGGCTGTCCTCTTCCCCAAGTCTTCTTCCTCATTTAGTAAATGCCACAAAAATAGTAAAATAAAAGAGTTGTAAGTTAACCTGGCACTGTAAACAGATTACCTGGGGAGGCCTCTCTGAAGAAGTGATATCTGAGCAAAATTAGAATGATGAGAGTGATAGTGCTGGTTAAAAGACAAGAGACGGAAGGAAAGAGAGAGAGAAATTGAAATCTAAGAATCATTCTTTATTATTTCTTTTCTAATCCCTGCATCCAATCTAATCAATAAATTCTTTTGCTCTACCTTCACAAGTCCTCTGGAATCTGACCAGTCTTCATTACTTCCATTGCCACTGCTGTTTTCCAAGTCACCATCATTTTTCAGTTGGACCACTGCAGTAACTCTCCAAATGGTCTTGCACTAGACTGTAATCTCTATCAGAATTGAGACCCGTTTTATTTACTGATGTACCCTGTGTACTTGCAACAAAGCCTGGTGGATACTGATGCTCATTATTTTTAATTTTTTTTTTATTAAATCACAGCTGTGTACATTAATGCAATTATGACGTGCAATGTGCTGGTTTTATATACAATTTGAAATACTTTCATCAAACTAGTTAACATAGACTGCACCACATTTTCTTAGTTACTGTGTTAAGACATTTATATTCTACACTTAGTAGATTTAACATGTACCCTTGTAAAATGCCATAGGTGTGGTCCCACCAATTACCCTCTCTCTATCCATCCTTCCCCTCCCCTCCCCCTCCTCTTTCCCCTTCTTCTTGGGCTGTAGTTGGGTTATAGCTTTCATATGGAAGTGTGGGTGTTTATAAATTGGTTTCATAGTAGGGCTGAGTACATTGGATACTTTTTCTTCCATTCTTGAGATACTTAATCATCAGAGAAATGCAAATCAAAACTACTTTGAGATATCATCTAACTCCAGTAAGATTGGCCCACATCACAAAATCCCAAAACCATAGATGTTGGTGTGGATATGGAGAAAAGGGAACACTTCTGCACTGATGGTGGGAATTCAAACTAATACATTCCTTTTGGAAAGATGTTTGGAGATCATTTAGGGATCTAAAAATAGACCTGCCATTTGATCCTTCAATTCCTCTATTAGGTATATATCCGGAAGACCAAAAATCACTTTATAACAAAGATATGTGCATCAGAATATTTATTGCAGCCCAATTCATAATTGCTAAGTCATGGAAGAAGCTCAAGTGCTCATTGACCCATGAATGGATTAATAAATTGTGGTATTTGTACATCATGGAATATTATGCAGCCTTAAAAAAAGACAGAGACTTTACCCCATTTATGTTTACATGGATGGAGGTTGAACATATTCTTCTTAGCAATGTATTGATTCTCATTAAATTGTTGTTGAATGAATGCATGATTTCTTTACTTTCTTCAGGCAGAGTAATCTTTTAATGAGGTTCCAGATGCTCAATACACATCTGTCAGTGGTTTGGAATCACAGTTAAACTTAAAATGAGAATCTAATCTTGCATTATCTGTCTGCTGCTTATCTCTCCAACTTTCCAACATACCTCCAGCTGCCTTTCTTCTTTCTCCCTCTACTTTAGCTATGTCTGTTTCCTTGATGTCCTACAAATATGCCAAGCATGCTCCTACTTCATGGCCCACATGGGCCTTTCCCTTGGAACATTCTTTCCCTAGATCTTTACCTGGTTGGCTCCTTCTCCCTCTATTTCTGCTCAAATGCTTCTTCAGAATAGCCTCCCTTACGATCTTACTTTAGAGTGCTATTTTAACTCATAGTTCTCTTTCCTTTTTCTATGATTTTTTTCCTTTATAACCCTTTTTACCAGAGGACATTTATTTATTAATTTACTTCTTTCTTGTCTGCCTTATTCACTCAAATGTGAGACCCACGAGATATGCATTTATGTAACTCTAGCTCAATAATATTGTTGAATAAAGAGCTGTACTAATCCAGAAACAGAACCTTCATGCCTTACAGGTGAAGACATTGAGGATGGGAGAGATGAGGTTGCTTGTTAAGTCAGGGGGCTGAGCTGTGACTCCACTGCTATCCTCTGGACTCTCAGTCTAGATCATATTTTATTACATGACATTGCAACAAGGCCCTGAAAATTCTATTAATCCCATTCCCTCCTGAATATAAACACAGAAGTTGCTATATGTTATGATTTTGTGTCTAACAGTAATGCAAGCCGGTTGGCACTTTCCAGGATTTTCCAAGGGGGAGAAGAGGAGCAGAACACCTCTGCTAGTTTCTCTTTTGAAACAGAGACTTTGCAACGTCAGCCGCTGTGCCATTGTTGGACAACAATACATGTCTCAGAGGCGAGGAAAATTTCCCACACTCAGTGCTTACCAGATGCCTGACTGGTGAGCCCTGGTCTCCCTGCTACTCCTGGGTTCCTTGTTTCTTTTTCCTCTCTCTTTGTTATGTCATCTATTCATGGCTGGGGCAAGATGCCATGCTATTCTTTCTCAATTCTGGATCAGTCTGATATTAACTATTCTCCTTGGGTGCCCTATTCATGAAAACCTAACACCCCCAGTTGCAGTAGGTGAATTACGTGGAAAAGTTCAAGGCACCTTTTTCCTGCTTGGTTTGTGGGTTTCCTGTGATTCAGCAATCTTCAGAAGGAGCTCTTCATCACATTGTACCACCATGGAGTGTGTCTCTGGGTCTGAGGAGGTTAAGTCCAGTCCAAATTTTATGAACATTCTCAAGGAAAAGTAAAGCTAAATTACAGAAAAGTGAGTCTTTGTTTGACTGATTATTCTATGGTTTTAAGAGACCTAAAAATGGGAATATTCTCATGGTAAGAGCATGTTGGTA
Organism: Perodicticus potto; assembly: GCA_963574655.1. Taxonomy (NCBI): domain Eukaryota; kingdom Metazoa; phylum Chordata; class Mammalia; order Primates; family Lorisidae; genus Perodicticus; species Perodicticus potto. The sequence continues at coordinate 38,789 of CAUYRH010021342.1, read as the reverse complement.
GAGAAAGTTACATGTGTGGTGCTCAGGTCAATTTAGGTTAAACTGTAATTCTTTTTTAGGCATACCTTCCTCTGCCCCCCAGTTCTAACACTTTCCTAATTTAATCTGCTTTCTGAACATCAGTTTACCCACTCAATAAGTGGAGCTGAGAGTAATAACCAACCAGATAATAATCTGGGTTTTTTTTATTGTGCTTTAGCTATTTTTGGAAGGGAGCTGAATCCAGGAAGAACATCATTTCATCTGTGGAGTTTAAGTGCAGGATGCAGGGAAGCAAGATTCCAATTTATTTAACATGTGCTTGATTCTTTTGCCTATGAAGTTGTATGTTTTCCCTCCCCCAGTTCAGGAGTCATATACAGAGGGTGCCAAAAAAATTGTAATATTCAAGTCACATTTGACTACTGAATTACTGAAGGTGTTCAACGTGACTTGTATTCATCTTTTGTTATCGATTTATATTGAATATTATAATTTTAATACAGCATTTTTCCCCTCTTAATATATGTATACATTTTTTGCATCCTCTGTATGTGTACATAGAGATGTGTGTGTGTTGTGTGTGTGTGAAAGAAAGAACTGGACTGAGTCCTGAATACCTTTTGAAATCTTAAATCATCAGATAAAATGGAATCAGCATAGTATTGTACCTTAAGCTTACAGATTAATAACACTGGGTCTGTGCTTTGGCACCAGAAGACTTGGATGCAAACTCCTGTGTACATCTTGCATGTATTTTGATTTAGAAGAAGTTCTTTTTCCTTTCTGAGCCTTGGCTTCCTTACATGCAACATAAAATTACCAAGATTGTCAACCTCACAGGGTAAGTGTGAGAATTATGTAACGTATACGTATATAAAAATGTATAAAGTGCTTTGTATAGTTCTGATATTTGGTTAAGTATTCAATAAATACTAGCTATAATTATAATCATTAACATAATGCACAGTTCCACCAAATCAGAATCTAATATATCCCCCTCTCTTCAGAATTTTATTAGTACTTTCTGTCTCTGCCTATTTTCACACCTTCCCCCAAACCTCCCTAAATACAATATGTTTATGGTGGCCCCTTGAAGGAAATCTCTTCATTGCTTGGTGGTCCTTTGGGAGAGCCCCAGGTGCTGTTTCTCTAGAGGACCTCAAGTCGTATTTTTATGTTTTTCTCCTTAGTGAAGCTGTCTCTGAAACTGAAGGAAGGGAACAAGTTATTGTACAGGATTTACTCTCCCTATTCATCCCCATAAATGAATAAAGCCAACTAAAATGCACATGATGGGCACTGGGGAAAGGAAAAGAAGCATGAAACGGAGTGGAGAGGAAAAGCAATGTGGAGTTGGTAGTTTACCAGTGAGAACTGAGTTTGGCTACATGCAACAAATTCCACATCATAGTGGCTCAAACAAAAGAAAACTTCATTTATTAACCCCAGGAAGGTAGCCTGGGGTTAATCTGTCCCGCTCTAGTCTTCTGTGATTCCCACATGTCCTTTCTATCATCTTTAGTGAGTAGCTTTCAACCGTAAGTTCTCTTGTCCATGATGGCTGCTGGAGCTTCAGTCTTCATGTCCATATTCTTGGGGATGTGATAAAATAGACAAGATATAGAATATCTGGATAGTCTTGAATTTTAGATAAATAACAAATGATCTTTCTATATTAGTATGCCCTAAATTGATAGGACATACTTATACTAAAAAAATTTTATTGTCTAAATATTCTCTAAATGGAGAGAATACATTGTGGATAGAGAAGCACACATTTCTGTTACAGGTGGAAATTTGTTCCAGTGTTTTTGTCAGGTGGATGAATGCAGAGATAAGAATCTCATGTTATTTTTAACATTTTCTTAACTGGGGACATGTTAGAGTCTTCCCTTTAACCACTATACTTCTCACCACCAGGTGTTAGATGCTGAGAATGTTGTCCATTTTTCTGGAATACACTTCAGTTCCCTTTTGTATGTGGTAAAATAAAAAGTAATTAAACAATAAAGCACATTAAGGATTGTTTTAGGAATGTCCCTCCTAACTTTGGGAGAGTTAAGATGTGGTATTTTGGGTATATGGTTTTAGGCTATGTGCTAAATATTGATCCATTCTGTACAGTTTTACCAGCATCTCCTAAGTGTGAAACACAAATAATAATCTTGGAATAGTTTAAAATAAACTGGCTTTAATCTAACAAAAAGCAAAATTGACCTTTCCAAACTATAGTACTTCACATTCTATTAGTTTTGGGAGTATAAACCAATGTATGCTGAAAGGTTTTTTATTTATTTATTTATTTTTTGTGGCTTTTGGCCGGGGCTGGGTTTGAAACCGCCACCTCCGGCATATGGGGCCAGCGCCCTATTCCTTTGAGCCACAGGCGCCACTGTTGCTGAAAGGTTTTTTAAGTGATAAAAGTTAATTTGTTGTTAATTAGTAATTTATTGTTAACTAGTAACAAGCAACGGCATTTTAACATATCATAGGAGAAGAATATCCAATAAGGTTAAAGGCAGCACTAGTCAGCAAATAAGAAAACAAATAGATTTATGAAAATGGCATATTTGAGCCCTTGGAAAGTTTATGTCTACAAATGATTGGCTTTTTAAAGAATTCTGGCAATTGTTGTGGAACTGATATAGTAGTATGACTCTGAAAAAAATCACAGGGTAGTTTGATCTTTGATTATAACATACGTTGGCTGTAGGAATCAGGGTAACCCAGTAGCACCCTCCTTATTGAACCCGCAACTGAACAATGTAAATTGGTATTGGCAGCAGAAGCATGAGGCTGGGAGACCCAAAGCTATTGTCTAGTGATGAAGCCAAGCAGATGGTCCACCTGAGGGGTTGCTTCCAAAAGGCTAGCGGGAGAAACAAACCTAGGTGCTTGCCCTGGTACCTGAGCATGCAGGTTTGAATGAAAGAAGGAAGCCTCCTGGAGGTTTGCTTAAGATCAAGAACACTGTACTGGGCCTGGTGCCTGTAGCTCAGGGGCTGGGGTGCTGGCCATATTCACCAGGGCTGGTGAGTTTGAACTCAGCCTGGGCCTGTTTAAAACAAACAAACAAATAAACAAACAAACAAAAACAACAACAAAAAAACCCCAACAACAATGACAACTAGAACCAAAAAGTAGCTGGGCATTGTGGGGGGAGCCTGTAGTCCCAGCTTCTTGGGAGGCTGAGGCAAGATAATTACTTAAGCCCAGGAGTTTGAGGTTGCTGTGAGCTGTGACACCATGGCACTCTACTCGGGGTGACATAGTGAGGCTCTATCTCAAAAAACAAAAGAACACTGTGCTGGTTTGGACATAGAACAAGAAGACATGGCGTGGTAGTAAGAAGTAGGTGATCCCTGTTTGCCTGGGACTCGGTTCTGGAACATGAGACTTTAGCACAAAACTGGGAAAGTTCTGGACACCTTGTGAAAAAAAGAGGGTGTTTGAAGTCACAAGAGTACTTTGGGCCTAGTAGGCCTATGCAGTGAAGACTCATCAATTATCATGGTTGAAAGGGACCACAGAAGTTGGCCATTGAGGAAAACATTTTAACTCAATTTAGATCTCTCTATACCAGTGATTTTTAACCAGTGTGCCATGTCACTCTGGTGTGCCACGAGAGTATCGTAGATGTGCTGTGAAAGTTTTAAATTCTTCATAAATTAAATTATTTTTGAAAGATGTTCAAAGCACAGTAAGTATATTCTTTTTTCGTATTTTTTTTTTTTTTTTTGGTCAATATAGTGTAAGCATGCCATGGAAGCTTAATTATAGGTTCAAGTGTGCCGGGAGCTAAAAAAGGTTGAAAACACTGCTCTAAACTACCGCCCCCCCTTCCCACTGCCAGGTTCTTCCTGAACACTTATTGATGGGTTGGATTTCTAGCTATTATCGTGCTCCCAGAGAATTTTTAAAATGGAAAGTTATATGAAAGCAGTTCTCTTTCATTTTAATCTATCCAGAAACAAAAGTCCCTTGCACACATTTCAGACCCTGAATAACTGAGCATCTACTTGTATTAGAATTGCTTAAATATCTATATCATAACGAACAGAGATGTATGGGGAAGATGACAGGATTTATCGCCAAAAGATCTGGGATCTGTCCTGCATGAATTCTTTGACCTTGCTAGATTAGGAGTCTCAGAGAGATTAGGCGACCTGCTTAATATGGCAGAGCATTGCAATGACCTAGAATCTGTGCTGCAGAAAACCAAGCCCATCTTCCAAGTTCCTCAGACTTCTTTGCTTTATAAACTGTAGTTCCCTTGAGGTATTGGCTAACTTAGTGCTAATGTTAAGACAGAAATCTGGGGGTCCTACTGATACTCCTCAGGCTATCATGACACCAAAGAATTTAAAGAGGCTCATATCTTGATGACATATCTTTTTAGCTCAAAAAATGTGCATATTATTACTATGCATCTGCAGCACAGCCTGTAACTTTTCAGTTCACTTTAATTGCAGTCCCATGACTGACACAGATGTTATTGCTCCCCAATTACAGTGTTTTCTGCTTGGAGGCATCTTGTCCTCTGTAATAGATCATGGGCCAGAGCCCCAGTGCTAAACATTAACTCGTAATTTATGATCATACCTTCTAAGGCAGAGAGGGCAGCCATAGCTCACTTTGGACTTGGAAAAGCACTCCAGGTTTTCCCTCAGCTATTTTTTTTCCTCTTTTCTCTCTCTGCATTTGCTCATTACTATATCTTTTCAATTTAGGGATGGCCTGGATCCTGCCATGTAAATCAAAGAAGAGAGGGCCTAACTCAGACGCCTAGCATGGATCACCTGGAACCCATTATGCTACAGGATCATAAACACCTCCATTTTCCCTTCAGAGAGAGACCAGAACCACTGAAGTTAAGCTACCTGCATAAGAGCTGAGTGCAATCAGCTGTACTTAATCTTTAAATGTCCAACCCACTGATAACCTTTGGTTTGCTTTGATAACTGCGAAATAAATTCTCACTGCATTGGATACCGGCATTCTGGTTTCTGTTCAAGGCTGTGGTCCAGATGTCATGGAATCTTGGACTGGACAGAAGTCTTCGGGATCTCTGGGGCCAGTTACTGGCTTTCAGGCACTTAATTTCTAAGCCTCCCTCTGCCAACACTAAATTTCCTTAGGGAGTGACATGGTGTTTTTGCATTACCAAGCTTTAGGTACTTTATGGGGTGAAAACCATTTGGAAGTGGAGGAAAGGGGAGAAGAAGAAAGATCCATCAAATCCAAAGCTTTACTGCATGATATAACAGAATGAACAGTCTTAAGTTTTGAGCATCTTGGGTTTGAATTCAATTCTGCTCTTGCACCCCATCCCCAACACCCCCCATCTCTCCTCTCTCAGCAGTGAGATCTGGATATTAACTCTTTGGGCCTTGGTTTTTCTCCAGTGTAAAATGAGGGGGAAGGATCAGTGTTTCTCAAAGGTTAATATGCATACATGAATCACTCAGAGATCTTGTTAAAATATAGATTCTGATTCAGTAGGGCTGGCGTGGGGCCCCAGAGTCTGCATTTTTAAAAAGCTCCCAGTGGATGTCAATTCTGTGGGTCCAAGAACCACACTTTGAGTAGGAAAGGACTAAATCAGTGCTTTTGATTAAATCGCATGAGGAGCAGTTAAAAATATTGATGGACTAACTGAAAGCCACTTAACTTGGGATGTCTGTTGGTACAGTCCAGGCATTGAGAGTCTTAAAAACATTGAGGTGGTTCAGCCATGTGCATCAGAATAACATGAAGGGCTTATTAAAATACAGGTTGCTGGGCCAGACACCCAGAATTTTTGACTCAGTGATCTGGGTGGGGCTGCAAAGTTTACATTTCCCAAGTGATGTGGATGATGCTGGTATGGGGACTACACCTTGAGAACCACAGTGTTAGATGATCTCCAAGGTCCCATTTATCTCTAAACATAGGATATACCATCAAGATGGTCTTATCTTCAAATAGTACAGACTACTTGTGACTATAGTGTACATTTTGAAGATCATTACTTAATTAAGGTTTAACTTGGTTCAATTAACCAAGGCATGCGTTCAAAACACAAACTTCTTTTTTTCATATACTTTTCAATACTATTTCTTGTTCTATCCTGGCTATAAGCATAAAAAGCAATATTATATAAATGGAAAAGAGAGACAAATATAATGAAGAAATTTAAAAAATTCCCATACAATTAATTGTATTTCCATAGAGTATTTTCTTTCTACGCAAAAATGTGTAATAACAGTATATTTACCTTGAAGATTGGTTGGAAGGAATCAGTTAGTTAATATGTAATGCTATTAGAAGAATGGATAGCTGATAACACTCTATGAATATTAGTTTTATTATTATTTAACATAATGTCATTAGAATTTTGCCATTGTCAAAAGTTAAAAAGACTTCATAACTATAACCTTAGCTAGACTTCAAACTGATCTCTAGTATGTCTATATCAACAATAATTTATTTATCCATTTCCTTATTTTTGTCAATCATAATCCTATTCTGAAAATACTTGTGATTTTTTTTTTTGCTTATAGACATGAAATTCCTATAGGTAATGAAAAGTACGCCTAATAGGTTTCTCTAAGGTCCAAATTACAAATCATTTGTAGTGATCAAATTAATTATAACAAAATGCAAGTTGAGAGTTTTTCTTACATATGTATACCCCTTTGATGTTATATTTCTGGAATTTAGGAATATTCACTGATATAATTTGTTTTTGATATTAGCCTGTGCTGGGAATGGAAATGGGTAGAAGAGCGTTTTTCTGTTTTTCCTTCATCCCAAATTATTCATTCATTCAATGAGAATGAAAGGGTGCAGTGGGGCACAACAAAGAGAGGGGAGCATAATCCTATTCTTAAATTTATCTTTAAGTTGTGGAGGTCAGAGTTCAATAAAGCTAACTGGGCTTGGGTATAGGTTATTATTGGCGAAATAGAACGTAAGTTTAAATTGAAAATGACTCTATCATTTATATTTAGCAAAAGGTCAAAGAATATTTGGCAGATCCTCATGGTAGAAACTTCTATTATTACCTGTGAGCAAATTAAAATTAGAATATATTTGTGAAATACCTTAGTATTGGGCTAAAATAATCTAAATTTATGTTCATTTTTATGATAATTCTTTATAATATTTTCACTCAGAATTTTATAAAATATTGCCAAGGCATCATGAAATAGTAAAGTACATTAAATTTGAAGTCACACTGATTTGTGTTCCAATCCTGGATTTACTACTTATGAATTATATGATCCTGAGGTAAATTAAAATCCTGGTGTGTCAGTTTTCTCATCATAAAATAGGTGTTTGTGTGTGTGTGCATGCACACGCGTGAATGTATTTCTGTTTTTCTGTACATTTATCTATCTAGATGTAGATATTATTCTAAATTAGCAAATAAAGTGTGTGTAAATTAATCAAGCATATTATTACAGTAATTAGGTGGCAATCTGGTATCCAAGAAAATATATGATCTTGAAATTGGAATTTTTTGAAGCTTAAAAGGGTAAGTTAAAAAATGAATAATGATATTTTGGCTAAATTTTAGTGATTAATAATGAAGCCAAACTAGATATTAACTGGTGAGACAAAATTGACCTACTTTATCATTTCCCTTTGGTATCAAAAAATGGGGAATGTGATCCTTTTCTCTGGATTGATCACTCTATAATCACACCCCTGCCCCCCACCTAGTCACCTGACTAGGATAGGGGGTAAAGAGTGCCCAAAACATGCCAAGAGGTCATACAAGGGTCATACAAGAAAAGGGTCTATTGGATTTAATGACATGAGAACGTTGATGACTTTAGCAAAAGCAGCTTCAGTGGAGTGGTCATGGGGGTGGTGGAATAGGAAGGCAAAGAAGTTGATGAGGTGAAAACAGGTAACCTTTCCAAGTTCAATTGAAGGGGAGCAGAAGAAGGAAGGAATTTTCAGGTGGAAAGGACTCAAATATTAAATACAAGTTGATGGAAGGATGATACTACTGGAGAAAAGAAAGTTTACATCTTAGAGGGATTGATAGATGCAGTGAGATTCCCAAAAGGGTAGGTGGAAGAAAATGAGATTTGGAGAGAGTGGAGGGATTAGACAGAGATGGATGGAGGAACACCTGGGGGACCAACTCAGGGTTGAAAGAGTGGCTTCCAGTTGATGAGAATGGTTGGCCTTGGTAATGTTTTACACACTTACATAATTGTATCTGGTACATGGAGTGACATATCCTTATGGGGAGTAGGTAGGAGCTACTGACACTACTCACTGCCACACGACACTATGACACAAGTTGTCAACTACTCTACTGTCCCTGGAGCCCAAGAAGATGGATCCATTCTTTTTAAAAAATACATACTATTCTTTATTAAAAATTCCATGTATCCAATTATTTTTGAATTTACCTCTAGCTTCAGTGTGAATTGCTTTTTTTTTTTTTTTTACAAATTTTATTATCAGTTTTTATAACGTTATCACCAATTATATCACAAAATCAAACAATCATAAATGATTACTACCAAATTCAGCAAAGAAGTTGCTACATTATTCAAGAAAAGGTATAGTTCTGATACAGATATTAGTTGACAATTTCATTTATGTTAACTAGAAAAATGAAAGGAAAACAACTAAGATGTCTTGGAATTTTTTTCCACTGTTTTTATTTTTTATTTTTTGGTGGACTTATTCTTTTCTTTTTTTTTTTTTTTTTGAGACTGAGTCTCAAGCTGTCACCCTGGATAGAATGCCGTGGCATTACAGCTCACAGCAACCTCCAATTCCTGGGCTCAAGCGAGTCTCCTGCCTCCACCTCCCAAATAGCTGGGACTACAGGTGCCCGCCACAATGCCCGGCCATTTTCTCATTGCAGCCGTCATTGTTGTTTGGCGGGCCCGGGCTGGATTCGAACCCGCCATGTCAGGTGTACATGGCTGGCGCCTTAGCCTGTTGAGCCACAGGTGCCCAGCCGGTGGACTTATTCTTGAGTGTACCTTCTTTTTGCTTGCAAAAGGTCAATTGATCTGCTAGGATGTGGCCTAATATCATGGAAAGAAGATTCATTTCCTTCCCATCATTTTGAGTTGGTTATGATTTCAGTGTATTTTGCAACAGTGTTCTTGCAAGGATTTGTATTATATGCTGAAAAAAACTGTTTATTAAGCTAAGTATTTTTATGAAACTCTTAAATTGATTTTTGAAATTCATTGCTAATTTGATAACTCTATTTATTCATATGTCATTTTCCCAAGTCTCTCTAAACCCACTCAGAAAATGAATATAGCTTAGCAAATACAATATGTCCCTTTCTTTTTTTGCTTCAGATGACCCACTTCAACAGGTGTATGTAAGAAGAAATCTAAACTTAAATCTAAATTTGCCTTCAATGAATTTGGTATTAATGGATATTTTAATTATTTGATCTTCATTTTTTTTATTTTTAATTTTGCCACTTGTTCTGTGAAGTACAGTTACAAAGGATTTTTCCCCATATGTAAATAGAGAAAAACATGATATGAATAGATAATATCTAATACCTTTTAAAGATTCAACTCTAATCTTAATTTCAACAAAAACTACTGTAAGTTTTCTAGGGAGCTATTTACATTGATGAATTGATCTTGCAAATGTCTAGCCCTAAGTCAAGTTAGACAAGCTCTTCAACATGGAAGGGGGGCAGGGTAAAGATAAAAATTTATATTTAAAAGTATGGCTTCTCCCCCTTTTTGTCCCCTAAAAAGAAGTCTGTTATTTCTTTTTTGTCACTTAGTACAAATTAAATCAAGTCACTTCATGATAGATTAAAAAATTGTTTAATGTGCTTTGAGGCTTGATATAAGATGGGAACATGGAAAATAGTCAATTTCAAAGACCATCAAATCTTTCTCATAAAGGAGTTTATAACCCAACCTTTAGCTTTCTTTTGGACTTTTTTTGGTGAGAAACTAGATCTTTTATCTAATGTGTGTGATAATTTGGGCGAAGTTCCAAGGTACCGGTGCTACCATCTTTAGAGGATATGTTAGGACTTACCTTCTCAGAGGGAAATAGAAGTTGAATGCTGAACTGCTTCTCTGAGCAGGGAGGTGGGAGACTCACATCACTCTCAGAGTTGTGTTTGGTTAAACAAAGTGACCCTTGAAGTTAAGCTATTGCCATTTCAAGTCTGAAGTCACAGATACGCAGTTGTATTAATCAGTGTCTGGGGAAGCCTTTACTTCTTAACATGTTTCAAAAAGTTGTAGCCTTTATATGCCTGTTTATGAGATTTCAAGACTTCTCCTCACTGGAAATCTGAAAAAGTTATCTTATAAATTATTTGGAATTTTCTTTTCATAGATCTAAACTAAGCAACATGTCAAACATTTCATACATCTTATGACTCAGGCACCTACTTAAAGCTTTCTCCTCTTGTGTTTGATTACAAAAAGAGTGATTGAATAAGAAAATTAAGACATTTGCTGGTTTTATCCTGAGCTTTAATCAGTTGGCATCCAATGGGTACTTTTATTTTCCTGACCTTGAAATCTTTCTGATGGGGTGTGGGAGAAATATTTGCAAACGCTCTCCTGGTTAGCAAATCAATCTTTGCTTTTTTTGTTTTCTGTTTCTTTTCTGTATTCCTATCCCACCATCCTCCTCTTCTTCTCAACATACACTCACATGTACACCTATAAAGTTCTTGTTCCTTTTCTTCCCTCAAGGGGGGAAGAAAGCTCTCAGAATGGGCCAATATGCAGCCATCACTCACGACATGGGCGAGGATACAACTTGAACATCCTCAGTTTCTATAGCCTTTGAGTACAGATGAAGTCACATAGCAATAATGCCTGGATTCTGCTGCCCATAATTGTTTTCACTTAATCATGCTGGACTGTAGTGCCCTGCAAAACTCCCCTCTGCATTCCTGGCAGTTTCCAGGACTGTCTTGCATTTTACAGATTGCATCAGTGCCCCCTAGGAAGGGTCCCTCTGGGCCTCTGTGGTAGTTTACTTGCACACTTGGTGTGCTCAGCTGGACTTCCTCCAGGGTTCTGTTGTTTCCTTCACTGTTCCTTCCTGCCAGAGATAGCCCTCCCTGGTCCAGAGACTGCCTCTGAGTTTTCTTTTGGCTTTTCCCTCTACTCCCACCTCATCAGAGCAGATAAAAAAGCTTATTTAACAAGATTGGGTGGAATCACATATCTTCAATTCCCAGCTTCTGTTCAGGTCACAAGAACCCTTTCTTCCTTTTTAGTCTAATACAAAAAGTTAGAACCCCAGATTAGGTGAATTGGAATATCACAAACAATTCGTAAACATCTACTTTGTGCTCTGCACCATGTTAGGTACTACTTCCCTCCATCGTTTCATCTAATTCCTATAACCTTTTGTGTTATGTTGTATATTATTGTCGTTATCCCCATTTTAGAGATAAGAAAAGTGAGGCTCAGAGCAGGTAATAAATTCAAAAACCAAAGATCACAGTGCTGTTTAAGGGCAGAGTTAGGATTTTGCTGCATGGTTCATGTTCACCCTCCTGAACACTGCTTCCCACCCTAGAAAGCCAGTTATGTGTACCATCATCTTAGCAAAACACAGTGCAGCTTTTCAGAAGAAAAATGGCGCTAAAAAGATACAAATAACCCAATTTTTCTACAAACCTAAAAGTACTTGAAAATAAGGGGTATCAATTTGAAAAAGACATAAGTGCTTTTTATCTAAAGCAGGTTAAGTGGTGTATTTCTACACCATCACCACCAGTCTTATTTTAGATATTCACAAAAATAGTTAAGTGACAAAATTCATATGGAAGTGCTTGGAAGGCACCATATTATTATGTGATTATTATAGCATGAGAATGAGTGAAGAGCAACCTTTTCTACATGCAATTTACATTAGCCTGATCATCTGATGAAGACTTGTAGGTCGATGGGATATTTGTACAGAATTGAGAATCCTTTACCTGTTAGATGAATAAACATAAACTCAGACTTTGTGGCTGCTAAAGTGACACTTTTCACCAGCACTAAATCGCCTTAAAAGATTCTTTCTGAGGAATTTAATATTTTGTAGAAGATCTTTTATTCTTGTTCCAGAAGCCAAAACCCTTGAGTTGCTGTTCTGTTGAATGAAATATAATATGAGAGAATTAATCTTGCAATAATTCCTGTAACTGTGACTTGGGAAAGAGAAGGGAGTGGAGCTTTACAGACAGCTCACAACCACAGGGGATGGGGTGCGGGGGAGGGGGATGCCCGTGCAGAAGCCGAGGTAGCGGAAGGCAATCTCTGGCCACAATGAGGAATGGTGAAGGTGGGGCCCAATATTGATAATTTGGTTTCCTTGCTAACTGATAACTGTTAGGGAGGATGTTGGTTCACCTTTCTATGTAAACTGTTGTAGTTTTACTTTCTATTTGACTTTCTTCGGAATGGGAAGGAATGAGGAATATCTTTACAGTTTAGAGCTTCCAAGGGGCTATCTATGGACGTGTCCTTTCTAATTCTTAAAACAAGATAGCTTACTAAGTTATTTATTATTTTTTAAAGCAGATGGAACATATGATTTAAAGAATAAGTGACTCAGAGGTGCTGTGGGAACCTAGGAATCCTGAGGCTGAACCCCTCCCTCTAGAGACCCAAAACTCCTTCATGAACGTAGAAGTACTTTTCCTCCTGACATTCTTGGCTTCAATGGGTGCCAGACACCATGTTGAATGAATGCAGCTATGGTAAAGTATTAATATTTTTTAACAGGCACTTCAGAAATATGACTAAAAATGGGAAAACGAAAAAGCACTAAAAATGGCTTATCTTCATCCAATGTTTCAATCTTCTGTCAGTATAACCCCACTATTCTCTTAATCTCCTATTTAAAAAATATTACCATTGACAACAGCCTCTCCTTGTTTTGCCCTATGTTATTGGTCTTAGCTGCTGCAATGGAGGGTGTGTGGTAAGTAGCAATGCTGTCATGGGCTTTCAGTTCCACTATTACCAAGATGATGCTTACTGTGTTATGGTACTATTACTACTACATATTTTCTTTAATTGTTTTTGTACCAGGAAGAACATGCATATTACTGGAATAAATATGCTTGGATTAGGAATTTCTAGACTTTAAGGAAGAGTAGATGATACTCTGTGGAAATTAGAATTGATGCTATATCTACAGCTTTTCCTTCTGTGTAGAAAACCAGTTTTGATCAATAGTTTTGACACATCTACAAAAATGGTGGAGATAAAATTACTTCTGACACTGTGGTTTTCTATCACTAGTTTAGAACCAACATAATAAAAGAAATGTTGAATGCCCAGATTAGTAGCAATTCAAATGGATCCCACAAGAACAGGAAACCAAGTGGAAATTCAAATATAAGCTGTGCCCTAAAGTTGCCATCAATAATCCCTGAAACTAAAACAATGAAATTAGAATATTGTTTGGGTTGCCCTCCCACCTGATAAGTGAACAAGGAATCAGCCTATTTTCATCATTTCCAGTTCAAAAGCTAATGAGGTGGAGAAAGTCCAACAGAAACTGGGCAGTGACGTTTGCTCCTTTGTCAATGACAAAATCATGTAGCAATTTCCTGGCCTGTAAAAACATCCCAATAAATCTCCTCTGTATACCATTGGGAAGAATCTTTGTAGAGCTGGGTAGACTTCAGAAGGCTGCTAACCTTGAGCGGCTTTGCTGTTATCCTCCTCTTATTGCTCAATGGAAAATTCAGCAGAATCACCAAGAAACAGGAGACTAGGTTCAGAGCCATAAATCTCTAGTAGATGCTCACTGACATCCACGGTGCTCTGTGGAGTGAGTTTAACAAGGTCACTCTTGCTGAGCTTCCTTTGAGTTGGCGGCTACAGCTTACTGTCAGGCCTAGAGCCAGGTTCTTAATCATCGAGAAAACCCAAGGGTGGGGGTGGGAAGACCATGAAAGGTAACTTTTAGGCCTGGTCTCGGTGTCAGATGGGGCCTGGGTGGAAACCCCACACAGAATAGCAGCTGAGTACCTACTAAGGTAGCCTTACTGCTAGTCTTCTGGGGACTTCCCATCAGTCATTAAATCAAATTGAAACTCTTGGCCACTGTCTTCAGAGTCTTCTCATTCTACTTCAAACACTTGAGCGTATCTTTGAGTCACTTGGATTTAGCCACATGGTTTTTTCTTGATATCTACATCTGTCCTTCTCCTTTCTAAAGCTTTGTCACCCATTGATGGAATGACTGAGTTCCCTTCTTTTAATTTTTTTAGGGGTGAGAAAATACCAAAGAATAGGGATATTAAAGGCCAGAGGCAGATATGAGAGTACCAGCAGTGGGAGAGAAGTTGAGAAACCAGGCAGGCATTGTAATTCTCATTTTTAAGGTGATAAAACTCAGACTTTGAAAAATTACATGGCCTCACCCAGTAAGTTTGAATTCAAGTGTATGATCATCAACTCTATACTGTATATTTTATGCCAGGGTCAGCAGCTTCTTGTTTACAGGCCCAGACTATAAATATTTTAGGCTGTGTGGGCTACATAGTCTCTGTCACAACCATTCACCTCTGCCATTGCAGTGTGAAAGCACACGGAAACCGTATATAAGCAAATGTGCATGGCTGTGCTCTAATAAAGTCCTATTTGCAAAAATAGGTGATGGATTGGATTTGGCCCCTGGGCCATAGTTTGTGGACCCTGCCCTATGTCATAGAGCTATAACTGACCTATGTTAGGAATAAGGATTCATAGGCTATGACATACTTTTATACATTTTAATTCTCAGAATGTATATATTGAATAATAGAGCATAAAGTAGTAATTTTCAACTGGTGTGACACAAACATTTTAAAAGATCTTTAATTAAATTATTTTCGAAAGATGTTCAAAGCACAGTGTGTTCTTTTTTTTTTTTTTTTTTTTTTTTTTTTGATCAGCAGAATTTAAGTGAGCCAAGGAAGTTTAACTATAGGTTAAGTGTGCCATGAGATAAAAAAAAAAAAGGTTAAAAAATGGCATAAAGGAATACAAGATAACCTAATGTGATCCATATAACAAGGAAACAACACAGGGAATCTGCCAGTGTGGCAAGAGCTCAGGGGATACTCACGGTAAAGGAGGTGGATGACACTGTGCAGTTGATTTTCCAGGTACCTGTGCAGTGTGATTGCCTTGGGTCCCCCTGGCTCTTTTCTAGCCCTCTACCTTTCTGGTCATGCCTCCACTGAGACGTAAGCCATGCATTTTCTATTCTGAACATTTCTCCTAGATCCTATCATCTCTCTTCTGATATGACAAATATCCCAGACCCTGCTTCCTAAAGAGAAGATGCAGGCTCTGCCCTGAGGTCAGGCTCGGAAGCCCTGGCAGGGAAGAGGAGCTCAGAGACTTGATGGGAATAGGTCTTTGTGGTTTCCACCCACTCCTGGCTCTAGCCCGGTGGCCTTATTATTTGGCAGCATATTTCTGTTTACCTGGCAGGTAACCTTGCCAGTAAGGCAAGAAGAGAAAATAGGAGAAAATCTAACAACAGAACACATTCTTTGAACATTGTAAATTTCTATTTATTCTTAGAAAAATGGACTTTTTAGTAGGCCCAAGGAATCTCAAACTCCTCCTTCTGGTCTGTGTCTTCACCTGGGCTGTTTTCCCATCACTCTTCTCCCTCCCTGGCCACCATCTCTAAAGCCTAACTCAGCAGCTCTTTTCTCCCATATGGTCTTTCTCTAGTGTGACCAACTCGGCAGCTTTACGGAGCTGCTGCTTCCTTCATGGAGCTTTGTCTGTTTGGTCTTGTACTGCCCGTACTGCTCATTTAGTATTTTATTTTATGCTTACCCGTGTGAATTAACTTCTCCTGTGTGTCTTGTTTTTCAGAGACAATTCAGCTACTTGAAGGCATTGGCTGTGTCTTCCAGCACAGTCCTAGACTCGTTCTATGAACACCTCTTATGTGGGCTGTACCTATAATTATGATTTTTCAATGGAACTTTAACATAGAGGTTCTTTTCTCTCGGTTCCTTATGGTCCCCCTTCTGTTAGAACCTTTGGTTAGCTCTGTTGGTTTGCTGCTTTTCTCTTTTCCCTCAGAACTTGAGATTAGTTCCCTAGGAGGCAAGTTGGAATAGATGAGTGATAACACATGTAAAATTATCACTCTCTATTTGTCCTTAGCCATTGTCCTTGGTCAAGTCTAATTAGTATTCTAAAATCTATGAGAGCAAAGATGGTGCCTGTTTTTGGTCACCATTATATTTCCTCCGTTTAACAAGTATCTGGCACATTGTAGATGTGAAATAATTATGGGTTGAATAAAAGAATGTGAGGATGAATATTATCTTGACCTGGTCCTGGGTGAATCCTTTGCCCTGTGGGAAAGGGGCTGATTGTCAAGAAGTGAAGAGGTGGCCTTAGTTGTTGCTCCTTGTCAGAGCATCTCAGGCTCTTGGTGTTCTCATTTCACATAAGGTTAGACTTTGTGTAAGTGGAATGTTTGACGGTCCACCCCAATGTACCAAATGCCCATGAATCAGAAGCATTCTCCCAACAGGTGATGAACAGGTACAAAAAATTGCCACTTTCTGGTGCAGCATCACCTACTCTAACCTATCATAGCTTGCTTTATGCTTCTTCTTAGTGTAATGAGATATATTTCTTGTCTTGACCTGTCAAAAATTTTGAAATCCCTCCACAGAGTGGGTCGCACATGCAGCGAGTGCTCGGTGGTGACTATATCTGCAGTTTTGTTTCTTAGGGTAAAACCCAATTTAAGGACCCAAATCATGAGCACCCCTAATTTGAAAATGTGAAATCTGAAATGCTCCCTAATCCAAAATTTTTGAGTACTGACATGAAGCCATGGTGGAAAATTCCACACCTGACCTCATGTAACAGTTTGTGGTCAAAATATAGATGCACAACACAGTTTATTCAGTGTCTTCTAGTATTCTGGTGATGCTAGTGTGCAGCTTACCCTGAACACATTATTTTTTCGCTGTTTTACTGTTCACTAATGTGAGAATAAGCATGGCTTATTAGTAGAGCACGAATTAAGAGTCAGGAATGATTGTGATGCCAATCACAGATTGTCCACATGGGTGGCTGAGACAGTGGCACCTTTGCTTTCTGATGGTTCAAAGTACACAAACTTTATTTCATGCATGAAATTATTAAAAAAATATTGTATAATTTTACCAACCAGCTATATAAGGTGTATGTAAAACACAAATGAATTTCATATTTAGACATGGGTCCCATCCTCAAGATATCTCATGTATTTGCAAATATTCCAACATTTAAAAAGATCAGAAATCCAAAACACTTCTAATCCCAAGCATTTTGGATAAGGAATACTTGACTTGTATATATAAATTTGATTATACATGTTCTAAATAGTTTATTTTCCTGAATAATATTTTAATACGTATAAAAGCATTTTCCTTTTGGGGGCATTCTGTAATATGCATTGTACACTAAAGAAAAGGGTGGGTTTTGTTTACACAATTGGCCTTGTGCATATTTACCACATGGTGGCAGTATAGCAGCCCCTGCTTATCAGGGACATAGATACCTTGTATGTAGTAATAGTGGGAAGGTATTTTTCCACTCAAGTTTCTATAGTCCGAAATCATGTCCATATGTCCTAATCTGTGGCTAAGTAGATTTTGTGATAAACACATATACTACACATAAGTCCAAATTCTTTCACACTCATAAAAACTCTCACAGAACAAATATTCTGTATGTTTTGTCTAGTACTTCATTAATCATTATGTGTGAATCATTTGTATTTATAATTAAGCACTGCCTTGGATGAGTAGGCAAAATCAATTTTGAAACTTATTAGTGTGACTTTCAAAGCAGTGTGCAAAGAATAACGTATTTCAGGCGTGGCATCGCTATTGCAGACATGCTACCTCAGTAGTTTGCAGCTGGAACAGGGAGAACATTGGGAAGGAAGGTCTACATGAGGCTAGAGGAGAAAGGTGCATGGGTGGGTTGTCAGCCATCACCTTTTGGTTACAAACATTTACTGAACACTAATTGATCATTACTTTATTGTGTAAAAGCTTGTCTCATAAGCTTGTTTAAGAGCTTATGATACAAAGGTATAGATAACAGAGGAAAAAATCCAGCAAATACAAGAGAAGACAAGTCCCATTACCATGGTCTGAGTGGAAGGAGGGAAATAATATTAATTTTATTTGTCTTTTTCAAGAGATCAGAGAAGAGAGTAGAAACAGGCAGAATGGAATAGGCAAAAGATCATGGGAATAATAATAATGTGACCCAGGTTCTTATCTCAACTCTGCCCTTCACATTCTGGGCCACCTCAGTTTCCTTGTGTTCAGAGGAAGCACTGGGTCTTGGTCTTGGAAGCATCAACAGAAGTATGTTCTGCCAAAAGGTGATATTAAAGGCTACCCTTCAACAAAGATCTGTGTTGAAATAAGTGAGGAAAGAATATTATCACATTGCATCTTATCCTCTTTCCCTCCCCCTCAGACAGTCATGATGTATGTTAGCACGTAAAGGATCTGAGCAGCCTAAGCAACTAGTATCACTTTGATATAACATTTCAAATAATTTAAACATGAAACACAATTTATCCCTCTACTTCACTCTATGAAATACCAGTTAATATTCTGTATTCATAGTATGAATGACTTTTGATACATAACTTGGGAACCATTGAATTAAGAGAACTTTAAAGTCTGTTCCAGCTCTAGGAATCTGGATCAGAAGCTCCAGGAAGACAAGAAACTATGTCTACCTTTTCTTTTTTTTACTTTATCCCAGTGCTTAGCATAGAGTAAGGGATGTTTGGATTTTGCAAAGCAATAATGTTTGCAAAATCAAGGCATGAACTATGGTAGTATAGGTTTTTCTCCTTCCCACTGCTTCTAGGAAGCATAGCCTATGTTTATCTCTCTTATGAAGTTGTATACATTTCAAATTTTAGCAACTCCAGGTAGAAAAAAGGAGACAAAGACAATTTTTTTAAAAAACCAAAAACCATAGGGGAATTGTGCTGAGTCTTTCTTGGCAATGTAAAAGTGTGTTATCTTGAAGATATTTGACGCTAATAGAATTGCTTTTCTACTTCTTCCTTTGTTTTCATAAGTTGAATTTTTATCCAGATCCATCTAGGAAAAAAACAAAATTAGATGGAAGGAAATGATGGATAACTCCATTCTGAACATGAAAAAGAAAGGAAGAAATCCTAAAATGGGGGAGAAGTGGAGGTTTTTAAAGGGCCAAGAGGCTCATGGTAGTAGCGGATGAAGAGAGAGATCCTACAGAAATGGGAGGAGTGCTGAAGGATGGGGAGATAGTGACCAAGTGTGTGGCTCCCAACATCATGAAAGAAGTTTCAGATGCCCAGTAAATCTTCTATAGGCTCCAGTGGGTGTCCTGAATCAGAAGTAAAGAACACAGAGGTGTATTCTACCAGATTCTGGATATGAAGGTATTCATTTAAAAGGCAAACTTTTCTCAGGAGCTAGATGGTACATTCTAGTAAGGGCTTAAGAAGGAAGGGACAAAGTGCTGAAACATCAGTTCTACTAATAGGACAAGTAGTAGGGAGTGAAATTTCAGGCTTCACCTACCTAATGATATCAGTTGCCTACTATGACCTTTGGTTAAGGCAAGTTCTGAAAGACGTGTCTGCTAAAATGCAATAATTGAGCAGAGGAAAATGACACATTTACCCATTAGTAGTCCTATTCACATCTCAGGAGACAGGGCCCTAGGAAACAGAACACTGGACTGGTAAATTTTATCGGGGAAAGGGAAGCTGAAAAATGTGGGGTGGTGCTGTAGGATAGCACTGCAGAGGCCCTGGGAGTTAGGTCTGTAGGAGCCAAGATCTTAAGCGGGACCCCAAATATAAAATGTAGGAGACACCCAAGGTATGTTTTATCTACTTTACAATTTTGTTCATAGCAGAGATAAAAAGAGACAATATCAAGCTGAAAATAAAAAATCTTGGAAGACAGCCCAGGTCTTCCCATTTCTGCTTTATATCTACTGTCCTGGTCCTATTAAGTTATTTGCATCTAAAAATGAAGTTTCAATGTTTATAATTATTTAATATTTCTGCACCAATTTGTACACTTTGTATTAAATACATGTATAAACATATTTATAATTATTTAAAGTTAAGTGAAATAAAATCCAAATTTTAAGGTTATTCTTATATTTATTCATTCTTCTTCACTTGCATTCCAATGTGATTTCTTTTTGTTTTTTTTTTGCAGTTCGGCCTGGGCCAGGTTTGAACCTACCACCTTTGGTATGTGGGGCCAGTGCCCCACTCACTGAGCCACAGACGCCGCCCCCAATGTGATTTCTTAATAAGAAGAAAAAGGAACGAGGTTTCAGTTGGCATTCTGGAATTAGTAGCCTCTAGTATTTCCATCAAAAATTTTAGTGGACCCTAGTACTTATGTGGAGTTAATAACTGTACTAATTATAAATTATACCACAGTTTGACTTTTCTCTGCCCTACATTATTTTGAGTTTCTCAACCAGGTTTGTACTCCATGGAAGTATGTCCTGTGTGTGAATGTCACCAGGCATGTGTGTAATGTGCAAAGAAGATTGCTAACTGTGGGTTGGGTCCATCTCTCCAGCATTCAGGTGGAACAACACTGCAGACTTCAAATGAAACAAGTCCTTTAGATCGGTGGAGGCCATTTTTATTGAATTTTTGATTGACATATATGTTTTCAATTGTACATATTTATGGAGTACAAAAATGATGTTTTGATGCATATAATGTATAGTGATCAGATTGGGGTAATTAGCATATCAATCATGTCAAAGATTTGTCATTTCTTTGTGTTGGGAACAGTCAATATTATCCTTCTAGCTACTAAGACTTTGTACTATTCTTGTTAACTATAGTCATCCTACAGTGTAAAGCACACTAGAACTTACTCCTCTGATTTAGCTATAATTTTGCTTCCTTCAACAAATCTCTCTCTATTCCCTACTTCCTCCTACCCTTCCCAGCCTTTAGGATCCTCTGTTATACTTTTTACTTGCATGAGATCTTTTTTTTCTTTTTCATAGCTTCCACATATGAGTAAGAATGCTCAATGTTTAACTTTCTCTTCTTGGCTTATTACACTTACTATAACATCCTCCAGTTTCATCCATGTTGCTGCAAATGACCGAAGAGAATTTCATTCCTTTTATGGTGGAATAGTATTGGGCATGTATATACCACACTTTCCTTATCCAGTCATCTGTGGTTGGACACCTACATTGATTCCAGATCTTAGCTATTGTAAACAGTGCTGCAAGAAACACAGGGTGCAGTTGTCTCCTTGATACACTGATTTCTTTCCCTTTGGATAAATGCCGAGTAGTGGGATCGTTGGATGATATGGCATTTCCATTTGTAGTGTTTTGAGGAAACTTCATACTGTTCTCTATAGTGACTGTACTAGTTTACATTCCCACAAAAAGTGTATAAGAAGAGAATCTCCTTTTCTCTTCACTCTCACCAGCATTTGTTACTTTTTGTCTTTTTGATACCAGCTGTCCTAACGTATGAGATGAGACCTCATTGTGGTTTTAGTTGGCATTTCCTCGATGATTAGTGATGTTGAGCATTTTTTCATATATTTGTTGGAAATTTGTATGTCTTCTTTTGAGAAATGTCTGTTCAGATCATTTGTCCATTTTTTAATTGGCCTTTTTATTTTTTTTTGCTGCTGAGATGTTTGAGTTCTTTCTATATTTTGGATATTAATGTCCTGTCAGATGGGTAGTTTGCATATGTGTTCCTCATTCTGCAGGCTGTCTTTTCACTTTGTTGTTTACTCCCTTTGCTGTGCAGAAGCTTTTCAGTTTGCTATAATCCCACTTGTTTACTTTTGCTTTTGTTGTCTATACTTTTGAGGTCTTATTCCTAAATTTTTTTCCCAGACCAATTATCTTCAAGCATTTCCCCTTATGTTTCTTCTAGTAGTTTTATAGGTATAGGTCTTACATTTAGGTCTTCGAATCAATTTTTGAATCAATTTTGAATTGATTTTTGTGTAAGGTGAGAGGTGGGAGTCTAGTTTCATTTTCTGTCTATGGGTATCCAATATCCCCAGCACCATTTATTGAAGATAATATTTTTTCCTCAGTGAGTATTCTTGGCACCTTTGCCAAAAATTGATTGGTTATAGATGCATGGATTAATTTCTATGTTCTCTATTTTGTTCCATTGGTCTATTTGTCTGTTTTTATGCCAGTACCATAATGTTTGCGTTACTACAGTTTTGTAGTATGTGTGAAGTCTGGTCATGTGATGTAGGAACCATTTTTAAAGCCACACAAATTTGTAAGAGTACTTTGTTAAAAAAAAATTTCCTTCTATTTAGATACAATTTGGTTTACATCCTTGTTATTACATGGTTTGTGCTAATTTTCCTAAGTTACTGAAACCTAGGAAAACAAATATTTCAAAACCTCACCCCAAATTCCCATATAATTCCTGACATGTGGTAATTTCCATTATCGAAAGAGAAACTAGTAAGATTTCAGAGGATTGATAGAGTATTAACTAGTCTATATTCTTAATGTCAAGGTAAAGTGTTCATTTTTACTGAACAGGAAATGACTCTACTCAAAGTATTTATTTCATCAGCTTATTACAGTTTGCTTTTAGGCAAAAAACTATTAGTTTGGGTGAAAGGACATGATTTATACTAGTGTCGCTGGTGACCCTGAAAGTTTAAATGTTATGCCAACTCTTCAACAATCAAAGTAGAGAGAAATTCAAGCATCACATTCATTTTTCTTAAGGAGGATTAATGGTGTTTTGGGGTTCCAATGTCAGTTTCCATCTTAGCAAAATATTTGAAAAGGAAGAAGTACCCATATGTTGGCATGTTGAGCTGTTCCAATGATACTTTTGGCATTTTGGGTGATAGGTATGTGCCATATTGTACAAAGAAATGTTCCATTTCAGGTTCCTGTGTAAGTCCTCAGCTAAGTGATTTAATCTGACAGATAACCATCTTTTGTAAGCCATGTAGGGGAGATGCAGCACCCTCTGTATGGTATGGTAGACAGAATAAAGCCCTCCACTGGTGTCCATATCTTAATCCCCAGGTCTTAATTCCCCTGGGGATTACTTGACATGGAAACAAGGTAGTTTGCAAATGTAATTAAGGAACTTGCGATGGAGAGATTTTTCTGAATTATGTTGGTGGGTTTAATATAATCACAAGAATTTTGTAAGTGGTAGGCAAAAGGGTCAAAAATCAAGAAAAGGAAGTGTGACAACTGAAGCAGAGGTTGGAGTGATATACTTTGAAGATGTGGAAGGGGCCACATGGGAAGGAATATGGGTGGAGATCCCGAGAAGCTGGAAAAGGTAGGAAAAGGATTCTTACCTGGAGCCTGCAGAAGGAATTTAGCCCTGACAACACTTTGTTTATAGCTCAGCGAGTCTGATTTTTTGATTTCTGACTTCCATAACTATGAAATGATAAGCTCATGGCATTTTCAGCTATTTGTTACTGCAGTAATAAGAAACTAGTACTTATGCGACCCGAAATTCCTTTTCTTTTCAGAGAAAACTCCTAAGAGTTAATAGGGTGAAGTGGAAAGAGAAGTTAGAGTTAAACAGGTCCTTGTTCAAATTTTGATTTTGCCACTTCCTGTCTGAGTGTTCTTGAGTAAGTTATTTAAATTCTTTGACCCTAAATTTCTTTATCAGGAAAAGGGGTTGTGGTGAAATTTAAATATGGTAAGATATGTAAAATGCCCAGAGCCATGCCTGGATAAATATATACATTCGAGATAGACCTTCAAGAAATGTAACTCCTATTCTCCACCAGATAGCTGAAGATTTGTGGCATAAAAATGGTCTACCTGGAGGTTTCTACTGTGTACTAGGAGCACCGGGTACCTTCTGGGAAGATGCCCATTCTTATCTCTTAGCGTGAGTAAAGCAAAAAGACTAGCTTGGAGGCTGCATCCAAACCTGTAAGCTGAGAGCTGAGATGTGTTCCCTGGGGTAAGGTTTGTCACATCCTGTGAACTTATAACCTTTCCTGTCTGTGACACAGGGACAGCACCATCTCTCCCCCAGTGTCACTGGTGAAAATCCCAGGTGTTCACAAATGCGGTGCAATTATTCTTAGTAGCAGCTACCTGGGCTTTGAAGATTAAATCTCTGGACTTGTGGACTCTGGCACTCAGTGTAAGCTTATCTGGCTGTCAGTTCAGGCTGCTTTGCTGGTTCAGAACTAGCAGATTAGGGGCCCACATTTCCAGGCATGGGCTCAGCTGATCTAGAGAACATGGACTGCTTTATGAAGCTGTTTTCACTACAGAATATGTGGTGAACCCAAAAAAGGCAGCATTTGGTTAGAAGAAAAACAGGTTTGAAAGGATCACACTTAAGAAATAAAGACAGTTTTCCCTTTCATACTTGAAATCTTGTAATACGAGGTGAGGCACATGGACAAATCTTTGTTGCCAAATCTTTTCAGGACATCCATTAAAGTTTGTTCCTTTCTAGTGTGTGGATTTTCTAGAAAACAGGTCTTTGCCTACTAATCTTTTTTTTTTTCAACTTCAGATTAATATGATGACACAAATGACTAAGTTATAACATTTGCATTTGTTAGATAGAGTCTCTGTTGTAGTTGTGTTCTGCACCCAGGAGGTGTGCCATATACCCTTACATTGTGCCCATTAGGTGGGAGAACACCAATCCCCCTTCCTCCTTCCCCTCTCCTTCTCCCTTACTCCCCCTCCCCCAACATGAATTGTATTGAGTTTTTCTCCTGTGTGGGCATGTATTAATTTGTCTACTGACTTCATATTAGTATTGAGTACATTCGATACTTTCTTTTCATTCTTGTGACACTTTATTAAGAAGAATGTGCTTCAACTCCATCTAAGTTAATATAAAAGATGTAAAATCTCTGTCTTTTGTGGCTGAATAGTAGTAGTCCATGGTACACTTATACCACAGTTGATTAATCCATTCATGGGTTGACAGGTACTTAGGTTGTTTCCACATCTTGACAATTGTATGTTGAGCTGTGATAAACAATCTAGTGCAAATGTCTTTATGATAAAATGATTCTTTTACTTCTATGTAGATGCCTAGTAACAGGATGGTGGGATCAAACTGAAGGTCTATTTTGAGTTCTTTGAGGATTCTCCATACTTCTTTCTAAAGAGGCTATATCAGTTTGCAGTCCCACCAACAGTGTAAAAATGCACCCTTTTCTCTATATCTTCACCAGCATCTGCAGCTTTGGGACTTTGTGATGTGGGCTATTCTCACCGGGGTTAGATGATATCACAAGGTGGTTTTGATTTGCACTTCTCTGATGATTAGGAATGATGAGCACTTTTTTGTGTATTTTGTGTCTATTTATCTGTCTTCAGAGAAGATTCTGTTCATGTCTCTTGCCCAGAAATAGATGGCGATTGTTTGGTCTTTTCTCGTTGATTAATTTGAGTTCTCTATAGATTCTACTTATCATCCTCTAATCTCTGTAGCATTTTTTTCTTGGTTATTTTTAGTAGACTCAAAGTACATAATTCAGTGCTGTCATCAATGTGGACATTCATGTGTCTTGAATCCAAATCTCAATTCCAGCATGTAGTTATACCCACAATAATGGTAATATGATTTGTGTTTAATAATTTGCATAATTGCTGTTGTCTCACATGGTAATTAGGTATAAATGATAAGCAGTCCTTGCAACAGTTTTGCTTATAATTCTCTGGCTCAAAGTGGTCTATAAAGTGTTATTGTCGCAGTTCAGATTAACTTAAATACACTGTACAAAGTCTGGTCCTCCAAGAAGCAGAAGGAAAGATGGGATTATATGTGCAAGAAATTTATTGGGGAAAATGCCTGAGAAAGAACAGGAGCAGGCAGGGAGCCTTCATATCAGGATGCAGCTCTCACACTTGTGAAGGAGAAAGGAAGAAAGAAGGAGGGTAGAAAGAGTCCCAGACTGTAGACCAGTTTGAAAAAAGCTTTGACCAGATTGAAGTGATGTCCTTAAACCCTAGAGACCTGTTAGTGGAGCTCCAGTTCTCACAGAAATGGGCCCTCATTAGCTCTGTGCTGTGTTGGATCATTTATTGGGAGCAAATTGCTGGCAAAATGGCTTGTGCTCCAATATGGTGGTGGATCTAGAAGGACAGTTGCTCAGCCTTCATCACCCATGCTCTCTGTAGTAGAAGAGCTGATGGTGCATTTTCATGGCCACCCTACTTCTTTTCTACCCATTCACACTGACATGTATTAAAAAGCAAGGATCTGTCTGTGGACTTTGCAGCCGGTACCTGAAACCCTTAACCCCATTTCCCAAGATCTGAGATGCTCTGGGTCATCCTTTAGGGTTTTCCTACCAGAGATGTCCCTGGCTGTGTATTCTGCCCATGTGTGCTGATGAGGATTTCTGGGACAAGGGACCTGGTTTGCCTGTGGAGGCAAGGGGAGAGGGGCTGAGAGGGCACCTGCATTCTTGGCCTCTGATAGCCAGGAATTAGAGAGGGATTTGCTAGCCCTAAGATCTGTGATGGAATTGAAAGCTGTGTTTGGAGAACTTGCCAGAACCAGACCACAATGGGTGTGATATTCACGCTAGAGGACCATGAAGAAACTGAGAGGGAGACGTCTCTCCTTACCCTGGCGCCCATATGCTACTCTGGTGCCCGTATGCTACCCAGGCATGCTCCACTTAAGGTGTCCTGTATGTCCACCATCCTATCACCAAACAACTCCTCATCTGCCAGTTGATCTTTAAAACCTCTTTAACTTGTATAAGGCCTTTCATTCCATAGTTTATACACTTTTAAAATAGTTTTCTAGTTCACTACATTGTGGTCAGTTGTCTAATAGCTAGGTGTCTGTCCCTTTTCCCAAAAGATTGGGAATTCTTTTAGTTAGTGCAGAGACTGTGTTGTTTCCCTTTTTTTATTTCTAGTACCTAATACAATCAAGCCCCTGATACAAAGTTAATTCTCCATAAATTTTTGTTGAATTGAGTGGAATTGAATAGATGTAGATTTTTCTGGGAGAAGTAGCATAGCAATCATGATGGAATCATACGAGAGTGGGCAAATTCCTAAGAGTGAAAAGCTGAGGGCATTTGTATCCAAATTTCAACTCCAAAATGTTCCATGTATGTGACCCACAGATGAGTGCTTCAACCTTTCTGCATTTTAATTTCTTTCTTATAAATTGAGATCAAAGCATTTGTTATGATAACCTCAGCACTCCTCAAATGATAAAGA
This sequence comes from Perodicticus potto, assembly GCA_963574655.1. NCBI lineage: Eukaryota > Metazoa > Chordata > Mammalia > Primates > Lorisidae > Perodicticus > Perodicticus potto. The sequence goes on along the minus strand of CAUYRH010021342.1, from coordinate 11,559 downwards.
AATAACTTTAAAAATGTAAAAGTGATAAAAAAAATTTTTTTTTGTGTGTGTGGAGACTTTTGAGTTAGTTTAGAGGCAGCCAGTGCTTGTAACCCAGAAGGAGAAGTTTTAACGACACCTAAGTCTACCTGGGCATGGAGATATTTTAGGCCATGCAGCGCTAATATTGCCAGTTGCAGGAAATTCTGGATGGTTTCTAAAAACTAACTTTATCATACAAAATATAAAGTAATCTAATTAAAGAAGCAATGTCCCTGTTAGCTCACATCTAAATAAGCAATTGTCCTATTTGCTCTAAGACTTTCCATAAGCCCAAATAAATGGTATCACTCAAGACATCACTTCAATAGTAAAACCCTATAAAGCAACACAACTATACTTTTATTTCTGGAGTGCTGATTGACTGAAGTAACCTATTCTTATTTAGCCTTTTATGGTTTACCAAATGTTTTAATGTACATTATCATTTTGACTCCTCAGAATTATTCTGGAAAAGGAAAAGAATAAACAGGTTTCATGACATCTCACCACTTATTAATTCATAGCTCTTAAAGGAATTTTATAATAAAAATTGGATGTTTGTTAAAAGTCTGGAGTCAGATTGACCTGATTTAATGGTGGGCTGTGCTAGCTGTGTGACCCCATGGTAAGTAAATAACTTAGATCCAGTTTCTTATTCCGGAACATGAAAGTTGAACTATTACTCTAGACAAATGCAAGAGCCCCACATTCAGATTTCAAAGAGGGAAAAGGACCTTGAATTTAGAGTGAGCTCTAAGGACTTTCCTAAATGGTAGCTGATACTCAGACTGGTTGAAGTGAGGCATGTGAAGTGCTCAGCACAGGCAATAAGTATTCAATGTCAGCCTTAAAAATTTGTCATTTCCACAGCATTTTCATATGTTTTATTCAGTCTTCCTAATAAGTCCATAAAGCTTCCCTTCACAAATGAAGAAACTAAAACTTAGGGAACTTCTGTTTTGGCCCAACTACACAGCCAGTCAAATGTCAGAGCTTGTCTACTCTCGTTGATGACCGCTGCCTGTCTGAGTCAGGGAAACTTGCTACCAGTAGTGGTTATGAAGAAAAAGCAGATGGGAGGGATAGGGCAAAACAGATTCCATACTAAAGACCGAGAAGGTGGAATCTTCTCCAATAGGATGCATAGAGATATATGGTAAAGACTCCAGATTCTGTTTTCTATTTTCTTCAGTTTTAGTGAGCAGATCTAGAACTGAGAACATTTCTAAGACCTTTATAAATGCCCAGCAATTTTTTTTTAACAGGGTCTTGCTCTGTCACCCAGGCTGGAGGGCAGTGTCAATCATACTCACTGCAAACTTAAGCCATCCTTCCACCCTAGCCTCCTGAGTAGCTGGGACTATAGCTATGCTCCAGCTAATGAAAAAGAAATTTTCTTATAGAAATGGGATCTCATTATGTTGCACAAATTGATCTTAAGCTCCTGGCCTCAAGCAATCCTCCTGCCTGGGCCTCCAAAAGTGCTGGGATAACAGATGTGAACCACTGTACTGTCTTCCAGCTATCTTCATATTTAGTAATTGGAGGCATGAGCATGAAGATTGAGGTTGGGTATGGTGGTTGACGCCTGTAATCAGAGCACTCTGGGAGCCTGAGATGAGTGGATCATTTGAGCTCATGAGTATGAGACCAGCCTGAGCAAGAGCAAGACCCTGTCTTTGAACACTAGCCAGGTGTTGTGGCAAGTTCCTGTAGACCCAGCTACTTGGGACTTGGGAGACTGAAGCAAGAGAATCACTTGAGCCCAAGAGTTTGAGTTTTCTGTGAGCTATGACACCATGGCACTCTACCAAGGGCAAGAAAGTGAGACTCTGTCTAAAGAAAAAAAAAAGGCAGGGCGTGTGTGTGTGTGTTAGGATTAGAAATTAGAAAAAACTAATCTTGTTGGTTAGTTGATATTTTGAGTAGCTTTTACATATTTTTTATTTCCCATTATCAAAGTTATATTATTATATTATCAAAAATTTGGAAAATGAGGTAGGACCTATAATATGGGTGAAAATATAGGTGATTTTATTTTCTTGACATAATCTCTATTATCGTCTCAAAGCATTTGAGATCTTCTCCCCACAGCACCACCCCCCCTTTTTTATAGTGAGTGAGTCTGTCATGATTTTAAATTCAGCTTTATTCTCTTTTGGAGGTGTTTTTGTACAGCAGCGACAGGGGAGATTATCTTTGTTGGTTTGGGAGGAGTTTGTGTTCATGTTAACATACTAATATGTGTAAATATACAGGGCAAGTTAATTCAAGTGTGGGCAGCCTCATGGTACAATTAGAAAAAGGCATCAGGAGACTCCTGTGGGGTGAGAAACAATGAAAAGGGGGCTCTTCTGGAGTTAGCTCAAGACCATTTTCAAAGACAAGCATGAACTCCTTCCACATAGGTGATAAGACAAGAAACTGTGAGCCCAGGATACAAAAGAGAAAGAATATGAGGAAAAGGAAGTTGTAGAATTTACTCTGATTCCTGAAAGAAAAGAAAAATATGCAGTAATGCTTTAAGTCAAGGAAAGCCACAGAATGTAGGGAAGGCATTTGTTCATGCACTTATTCATACAAAAATTTTGAATACCTGTGGTGTGATGAGCATGTCCCCAGGGTCTTCTTTTCTGGAGAAAATGGCAGCAGTCTCCAACTACAGGGGAGGGATCTGGTTGGGGAGGCTCTACAAAGCCACTCAGTGGATGGAGAACACTTAAACAGCAACCTGTGTAGACACTCAGAAAAACCTGGTCATCTCTGCTGTGGAGCCATGAAAGGAAAGGGTGGATGAAAGTCAGGGGAGGGTAAGTTTCAAATGTGCTCACAATTTGCCTAAGGTGTCTTGTGTGTGGAATTCACGTAAGCTAAATACTCAGAAAAATATCTTGCTGTTAGTGATGCTGGGAAAGAGGTCTCTTGTCAGCATCCTTCAGTGATAGCTACCTGAGAGAGAGCTTGAGTTTTGCCCTTGTCTAGACTTGTGACCAAATGAGTCCTAGTGAGTAGATGATTCTAGCACACCTGTATTCACTAAAGGGAGAATTCTCATTCCTCATGCGAAAAGCCTGCTAATTATGATCTAATGGATGTAACATTAGCAGAAGGCCAGACATGTTTAAGGAGCTCAGAATTTGGAGGCCTATAGGTAGCTTTATATGGACTTCAGCAGCAGAGATGATTACATACTTCGTTTGTAAGACCCTTTGTCAATGTTCAATTATGGTGTTAAGGAGAAGAGTCAACACACCTAGAAATATGGATTGTTCAATTCAGTAAATAATTTATTGAATTGAATTGAGGCAGAATAGAAGAGCTCCCAGGTGCCTTTCTTCTCCAAATGACTTTTTTACACCTAGTAACTGAATACTTGAGTTGACATCATGCCAAGGTTTAACTGTTAGTCATATATTTTCTAGAAAAATGACACTAATTCCCCCTTTAGATTTCAAAGACAGAAAAGGATCTTGAATTTGGGATAGGGCCCTGAGTACCTCCTTAAGTAATGCTGACAAGTCTCCAGATGGGTTAAGGATGTTCTTGATCTTAGGAGCTGAGAAGTCTAACCCCAGAAGTGTGTGCGCACACTACCAAATCTTATGAGATCATTTGGTAACAATACATATTTTTTATGTTCTTAAGATGTCTTCTTGGGTGGCCAGAATATTAGACATCGACTATAGGCTGGGATTGAGATTGACTAATAAAAACTTCATGGCTTCCATATTGAAAAGGAAATTGAAGTCAAAATAAGATCTATTTCCCCTAGTCTTATTCACCCCCTGCCCCCTACTTATACATTTTCATTGCACTCATGGTTCTTAGTCCTATTTACATCTTATCTTAAAGGACAGTGGGATTTGAAGGCTTGTGCTTATCCATATTCTATACGTTGGCATGAATGTTTCCAGGAGCTTATATTAGATTTGGATCTTCTTACAAATATGGCCAGGTATCTGTGGGTCTGCAATGGTCTTTCAGGATCTCAGGGAAAAAAAGGAACAATGCTGATATGAAGATTACTCACCTCCCTTTCCCATCCACCCACACATCTCTACCCATTGACTGAATGATTTGCAAGTGAGCTATGAAGAAAACTTCCCCCATCAGAGCCCTTAAACTATAATGAAGATATTTTGCAAGAACAGCAGAACAGGAACAAGTTCAAAAGGACAGAGGAAAAATGCTCCAAATCTGTGGCAAACAGGATTTTACTGAAATTTACAGGATTCCTTGGATACATCTTTGATTCATGCACTGATTTCCCAACACTTTGAAACTATTTCAAGTGGTATTAAAAGAAATGAAAAAATTTCTCTGTAATGAAAAATAAAAAATGTCTACTTTTATAGACAAGTTGAAAAATGACTATTGCTTAAGTTTGTTTTCTTAAACTGAGTGGTTTTTTTTTTTTTGATGGGGGATGGTTATAAGAAACTACATTCTTTCTCTCCCTCTCCCTCACCTCTCTCTCATCCCCCTTCTTTTCTCCTTTCTCTCTCTTCCCCCTCTCTTGCCTCTCTCTCAATTGCAAATGAAAAACACACTTTGTGATTTAGCCAAAGGAAGTTAAAATGAGTCTTTAGGGAGAGGAAGTAGTGTAACTGGTTATCATGTTGATCTTCCACTGTAAGAGTTGGGCTCAGAGCCAGATTAGCTGCTTATAGCAAATGAATGGAATTTAAATGGTTAAAAAAAAACCCTCCCAGTCCTCTGATCTGGTGCCTGTAAGCCAGCTTGACATGTTTTCTAGTGTCCTTCTCCTTCACACATACTAAATACTTAAAGCAACTAGAGATAAAAGTTAGGTTATGAGATATGAAATGCCTCCTCATTTATTCCCCTTCAGTAAATGTCTCTGTGTAGCCATGACCATAAATAAGCCAACTCAGAATTGACTTTCTGTGTTAGTTTTTCTGGACAATGCTTTCCTTTTGGTCTCTGCCTCAATTTTCCTTTCTGTTAATGGGAACACTAGCAGGCAAACTGAAGGAGTATTAAGAATACTATATGCTGATTTTAGTTTGGTATGGAATAGAGTTGTGGGTTCCATGGTCGGAATGATCCTTCCCATTTTCCATTTGATTCTAGGCTTAGTTATGGGTTTGAGTATCTTTGAAATTCCTCTTTCATCATGTCTCCATTTCTTTCTTTGAGCTGTGTTGAATGAGTTAGCTTAGTGATGATAGTGTGAGCATACAATATTTTATGGTTGAGTTATCCTAAGATGAAAGGCATGATTAGAGAAGAAGAGAGTGAATTGGGGAGCACTAAGAGGTGACATGGTACACTGCAAGAACAGTAATCCAGGAGTCTAGCAGTCGAATTGATCTCTACCAGTAACCTGAAGTGGATCTTTCAGTAGGGGTCTCAGGTTGGTTTTCTGAATCTGACAAGATAAAGTTGTAGGAAATGACCTCCCAGGTCCTTGAAAGATTCAATTGAATTGACATTATTTTTCCTTCCAGCATCGTGTCATTTTTTTATTCATTCAGCAGATGTCTACTAAATACTTGCTATGTGTCCACTCTATTCTACTAGGTAGAGATTCCACAATATACAAAACTAACAAAATTCTTCTCTTATGAAGCTTAAGTAGTCTAGTGTGTGTAGACAACCAGTATAGAAACAAATATAAAGGATGCCCCCCAAAGTATACACATTTTAAGCAAGGAAAAAGCTGTATTACTCAAGTCATGTTTAACTTCTGCAATTACAAGAGGTGTTCAGAGTGACTTATATTTTCCTTTTGTTATCGATATATATTGAATACTAGAATTTTAATACAGTTTTCTCCTTTCTTAAAATGTACATACTTTTTTTAGCACCCTTTGTATATGTGGTCTGACAATTAAGTTCACAACTTGCCACTGTGAGCTTATTTTGGCAGCACTGTACGGACTACTCAGTAAGTTTTCATAACCTTGGTATATAAGTGTTCACAGCTGTGTTCATGTACATGTATGATGATGTCTTGATAGTGGAGCTCATTATTGTTGTTGGGTATTTTTGTGTGCCAGGGGAATGTTGGAATTTGAATTATATCAATGAATAAACACTTGTAAATTTCTTGTTAAATTTAGCAAGAGTGGAAGCGAAATCAGGAACATGTTAATCCAAGTTTAGGGGGATAATGCCATGAAAAAAAATGGCAGCATACAAATGAATTAAATGTTTTTCTGAGGGGGCAGCACCTGTGGCTCAATGAGTAGGGCACCAGCCCCATATACTGGAGTTGGCGGGTTCAAACCCAGCCCCAGCCAAAAACTGCCAAAAAAAGAAAAAAGAAAAAAATGTTTTTCTGAGGGAAAGAAAGTGTCACAGAGGAAGAGAAGCAAGGCTGGCCAGTAACAAGCAGAACTGACAAAAACATTGCAAAAATTTGTCAAATTGCGGGTCAAAATTGTTAGCTGAGTGTGAAAAGCATAGCATACCAAGTAAACATTGATAGAAAAACAATTAACTGAAAATCATGGCATTAGAAAGGTGTGTCTCCTACATTACAATGATGTACCAGCTCACATGGCACTGTCTGTAAGGAAGACATATTGATGACATTCAGGACATCAAGGGTATTACAATGACAGCTTTGATGGTCATTCCAGAAAAAAGAGCTCCAAAATTGCTTTAAGTGTGAATAGGCACTGGCATCAGTGCTTAGCTTTCCAAGGGGAATGTTTTGCAGGTGACTGTAGTGATATTCAGCAATGAGGTCTGTAGCACTTTTTCTAGGATGAGTTTGTGAACTTAATTGTCAGCTCTTGTGTCAGTGGTAAGAGATGTTATGAGAAAAAATAGAGCACTATATGTGAATAGAAACTGACAGTGGTTGGTATGGCAGAGCTCTCTCATATAGGGTGGTTAGGGAAGGTCTCTTTTGTAAGGTGACATTTGGACAGGGTCTTTAAGAAAGTTAAAGTTAGACCTGCAGATATCTGAGGAAAGAACCAGGTGGTAGGAATAGCCAGTAAAAAGTATAAAAGTGGGAATATGATTTATCTGTTCAAGGATTACCAAAGATGCCAGAGGCTGGATCAGAGTAAAAGGAAGAGTATTAGAAGATAAGCTTGTAGCAATGTGGTGGGCCAAGGCATATCAGGGAAGTAAAGAAAGACTCCTAGCTGCTTCTGTGATATGGAAGCCACAGGAGGGTTTTGAACAAAGGGGTAAAATGTCTTGTTGTACTTTTTAAAAGCATTGATTGGCTGCTGTGTTGAGAACATATTGTAGTGGAAGATGGAGGGAGTGGGCAAAAAGCAGTGAGACTACTTAGGAGGCTCTACCAACAATTCACACCAGACACAATGTGGGCTTGGGTCAGGGTGGTGGTGATGAGATGGTGAGACATGCTGGAGCCCTGGGTGTATTTTGAAAGTAGAGTCAACAGGACTTGCTGATATATTATTAATGCAGTGTGAGAGAGAGAGAAATGTTAGGGATGATGCCAGTGTTTTCGTACTGGGCATCTGGAAGATTGAGTTGCTATTTTTTGTGAGGCAGAAGTCTGTAGAAGGAGCAAGTTTTGGGTGGAAGGAAGTCAAGAATTTGGTTTTAGGCATGTTAAGTTTAAGATGCCTTATACACAGTCAAGTGGTGATGTCAACATGTTAGACATTCAGATTTTGAGTCAGGAGAAAAGTTCATATATATATATATGTACATACACATATACACATATGAACATTATATATATATGCATATGTGCATATGCATATATATATTTGGGAAAATGTCATTGTCTTGATATTATTTAAAGCCATGGATTGGATGAGATCATCGAGGGCCTAGGCCAATAGTTCTTTAATCTTGGCCAAGTGTTAGAATCATCATGAAAGCTTTAAAAATGTATGGATGACTGCCCCCCATCCTAGACCAATCAGGTCATAAACCCGGGGCATCGGTCCCAGGCACTGGAGGTTTGAAAAGTTCTTTAAATAAGTATCATACAAGCCAGAATTGAAAAATCACTGACTTACAGAGTGAGTATAGATGGAGAAAGGGAGAATCCTGTTTCCTGCTCCCTACAGTGTTCAGTGATCAAGAAGCTGGGAGGGGCTAGCACAGGCGACTGAGTAAAACAGACAGTGAGGGGGCAGGAGAGCCTGTGTCCTGGAAGTCAAATGGAGAAAGCGTTTCAAGAAGGAAAGAGTTATTGTTAGTGTAAAATATTGCTCAGAGATTGAGAAAGAGAAGAACTGAAAAGTGATCAGTGGACTAGGTAATGTGGAGGTCAGTGGTGACCTCAAGGGGAGCAATTTGATGTCGTAGTGAAGACTGGTTCTGTTATTTTAGAGAGAATAAGAGGAGTGGAATTGGAAATAGTTGATAAGGGCACAGGGAAATGAGGTAGAGGCTGGAGGGGGCTGAAGGGGCAAGAGTCAGAGACAGTGGGACATTTTTGAATGGTGCTGGAAAGAGGGAGAGAAACTGGTGATGCAGTAGAGAGTCGATAGCAGCAAGAGTAGATTCCTTGAGAAGTCCCGAGGGAGTGGACACAAGTAAAGGGTTGATCCTGGATTGGTTCATCCTTTTTGGCAGCAAAGAACATAGAATAGATGGATACAAATGTGGACAAACTGGTGGACTTGGAGTGGAAGTGTGTGAAACTTCGTTTTATTCTGAGTGTTGAAACTTTTGCGCTTCGCGGTTTGGAACACAGTAGTTAGTAAGCTATGTAAAGATTTGAGAATAGAGATGCTCATGGCTGTTGGAGGTGTACAAATAATCAACAATGTCAGAGAAACAGACCAAAAGTACTGTACCAATAAAACTGACTATCGCATGATAATTTAAAATCATGTCTTAGAAGAATCTTCATTAAATGGGAAAATTTTAAGCATACTATTAAATAAAAAAGCATGTTTCCAAATGGTATGTATCCAAGTAGCATACTGTTGTGTACTCCAAGGTAAAAAATATTTCTGAGTATTTACATGTAGAAAAAAAAAGATAGGAAAATCTTATGTTTCATCTGGATAATGGGACTGTAGGTAACTTCTTTTCTTTGTTTTTTTTTTTTGGTGCTTTTCAATATATTGTTAACCTTATATGATAACTGTGTATTTAGAAAAAAAATAAATTATATGAAGGTGAATGTATTCAAAGCAAAAATATAAAAATACAATTATTTTCTCCTCTTTGGAGTTATTGTTCAGAGTGGAAGTATAAAATTATACAGTTTGACCCTATGGGTTGGATTATGATTTGCAATGGATTCATGCATCAAAGGAAATCTACCTCTCAGTTTTGATTTGGCTTATTCATGAAAAATATTTTATGATTAAAGTAGTATCCAGATCAGTTATCTTTCACATCAAAAAGAAATTATTATCAAAGCTGCCATAAATAAAACTCTGGATTATAACTGAGGATTGAATTTTTTATGTATTGATATAAAATGTTTGCTGTACTTGCTACTTTTGCCAACCAAGGGTGTATGTCCAATTCTTCCTACTATAACTTTGAGATTCTTTTGAGATTCTCTTATCTTCATTTCAACTCTGTATTGTGGTTACTACTTCTGGACTACTTGAAGAGACCAAATCCCTCAATTTCATAAACATTTTTAGTAAAATGTGGGTAGCACTCTGAAATGACCTCCCAAGGCTACGTTACAAAGTGAGGGTGGATATGTCAGTCATTATGGCTAGCTGATTGTTGGATGTCACTGACCTTTGGAGGCCTAAAGTTTGTGAGCAATGAACAGTTCTTCCCAGGAGAGGGTCTAATTGATTCTACAATAGAACCCCAATAAAATGCAAGAGTGTGCCATAGAAATAAGAAGGTGAGAATAGTAACCTCTAGTAAATGAATTATTTTCTCCTTTGTCCCTTCCGTAGGATTGGAAAAGATTCCAGATCTGGTATTACAAGTTAAAATAATTTAAGTAAGCAGTCAACAGTAATGACATGGGGCCATCCATCCTTCAAGAATGGCACCTGGAATAAGTCACGGGTGGAGGGTCTGGAGACTCACTGGAGCCAGCAGGGAAGCGGAATTTTATGGATGACATCAAACAGGGCAGCAAGGCAACTCCAAAGCCTGAATCAAGAGTCAGCACAGACCTCTGAGAAAGAGTACAAGTTCAACTTTACATTTTTCTCACAGAGAAAAATCAGGGCAAATTTAACGTTGGATACATGGGTACTATCTAATGTATTCCATCATCTATATGTACATATTATATAGTTTATTCTGTACGTTCAGAGAGTTGAGCAACAGGGAAGAGTCATAGAGGTGTTGCTGTTCCAGGGTAAATATTAATGAATTAAAGGGCTCAGGAGCAGTGAATTCTGTGCTTTGTGTCGTCATCACAGTTGATGGTGGGGTATTGCTGCCAGCAGAGCTCCACACCAGCAGGTGCCAGGCACAGACAGCACCGCTTGCTCAGACATTGACCCCATGTTAGGGAATACACTGATGTGTTCTATTTACTCCAGGAATGATTGGGGAGGCTAATGCCCCGCTATTCAAGGAGTAGCCTTGAAGGGTTTTATAGCTCTTCAAGATAGATTTCAGGTTCATTCTTTCCAGATTCATTCACAGGGAGGGAGAAGGAAAGGGAGGGGATGGCAGCATTAGAGCAATGTTTAACTCAACAGATTCCAATGTCTCAGTGGTGAAGACAATCAAACCCCTCCACTTCCCCACCCTGTTGGCTCCACAAACAGAAAACGTCAAGAGCAGGCAACCTGCCAAATGCTCCAGCCAGCAGCTGAATTGAAACAGATCTGCCCTGGGAAGGGAGGGAAAGAAACACAGCCAAGGAAACCTAAGAAGGAAAAAATGGCAAACTACCCCAATAGCTTTGCTGCTGACCTATCTGTTTGTTAAGGTGAGAATTAGAATGTCCTTGAAATATTAATGTTATTCTTATTATAATTCTGTTAGCAGAAATTTTATTATGTGTCAGACCAGTTTAAGTATTTAAATGCACTTTCTCATGTGTTCTCTTCAACTCCATGAACTAGAGTCTATTATTATCTCCATTTTATAGAAGAGGAAACTGAGGTTAAATAATTTGCTATTCAGTGATTTGAATGTAGGTCTCTTAAGTGTGATTAAAGCTTGAGGCATGTACTAGCAAAAAGAATGCACACACTGAAGCTGTTTTGAATTGCAGGGCCTCAGGAAGGGAGGAAATCAATCTTTTGACTGCTGTGCACTTTACAAAAATTATTTTGTGTTTTCCTATAGAATAAAGGTGGGATTAGGAATTAAATTTGGATTTGCCTTATCCAAAAGCTTCCCTGTCTCTCTGAGACCTTACTGGGAGGAAGAGGAAATGGAAAGGAATTTCCCTTTTTATTAAAGATAATGGTGTGATGATACAGGCCAAACCCACAGTTCAAATTTCATTTTATTTTATTATTATTATTTTTAATTTTAAATATATGTATTTTATTGTTCTTCATTACATTATTTCCCCCCCCCACCCCTCCGTGGTAAGACAGAATTGATTTACAGAAAAGAATACAGAAAACACCAAAGCTCCTGGTAGAGGGAGAGATTTCAAGTGGGGAGAGAGATGCTCTC